>OZ018397.1:28110677-28211736 GCA_963969525.1 Ontholestes murinus | reverse complement strand
AAAGAAAATTTCTTAAATTTTAAATACAACATCAGAATATTTTTTTTTTGTGAACCTCCGCTTTTTACATTTTTTTCAGAAAAACGTCATTAACTCGGAAATGCCATATCGAAATTAAAAACCAAAAAAAGGTTTAAGTTATAAAATACTATCCAAATTATAAAATGAAAAAAATATACAGGGTGTTCTATTTAAAAAAATGTTTGCTTTTGTTATAACGCAAAATTGGGACACCCTGTATATTTGAAAATAATTTTACGGCATAGAGATTTTTAATTCAATAAATTTTTTATATGAAACATTTTTTTTCTATCTCTTACGAGAAAGGCGCTAGGAAAGCTTGACGCACTGTTGCAGGACCCTGTATATATATTTGTTAACTTGCAATGACTGCCCTAAAAATTACGTAGGACAAACCGGAAGATCATTTAATGACACAATAAAAGAACATAAGAAAAACTATGAAAATAATAAAACAAATTCAACATACTCTAATCATTTAATAGAAGAAAACCACCAATTTAACAACTACTTCAGAATACTACATATAGCAGAAAAAGGAAGAAAACTGGATACACTGGAAACGATGGAAATCAATAAAATAAAAAGAACGGGAAATTTATTAAATGATCAAACGGACCTGTCCAACTCACCATTATTGAACTTATTCTAACAACCGGTCCGACCCCACCACCGCACACTTAGTATAAATAGTTTTAAATGTAAATTTTTGAATCATTTCTTCGCTTGAAGAAGACACAGTGTGTCGAAACAATTGTCGCGAACAGCAAAATAAATATTTGAATTACGGAAATTTACAAAGTGATTGTTATGCTTTTGTTATGATTGGCGCTGGTGCCGTAATTTCAACTTAGGAAATGATAACGAGCGGTCGGGACGGCCGTCAGTCATAACGGAAGAACTTTGAACCATCCATCCTATAGCCCAGACTTAGTTCCTTTAGGTTACCACCTGTTTACAACACTCAAGGACTTTTTTCAGGAAAGCAAGATTATGTAATACTTGGCGGCGAAGGAATATGAAGCTGGAATTGGCTCCAAAAATAGCGAATTTTAGTTGATTTTAGAAAATTAAATGAAAAAAAAAAATATAAATAAATACCTTTTACACAAACTTAAAGATATCCTTGGTAAGTTAGGATGTAATTATTTTTTCAACATTAACCAATTGATTTCATTAAATTGGAATGCATTCTGATGATATTGAGAAGACAGCTTTCATAGTAGAAAACGGCAATTATTCGTATGCCTTTCGGATTTAAATTAAAAATACAATGGGTACATTAACATTTTTAGAAGCTACCAAATTTAACACACCTTGAGCATTACATTATGGTGTGCGAGAGGACAGCAGAGCATCATGTTCAAGAATATGGATGAGGCTAAACTATACGCCTGCATAAAAGGAAGAGGCAAGTCCAAGTTGAGGGTTAAAGAGGTGGTAAAGGGAATTTCAAGAATTCTGCGTGAAGCCATCAACGTCAAAAAGGCATCAATGGCAAAGACCCGGATGAAAAAAGCGCACAGAGACGTCACCAGGTGCGGAAAAGGAAATCAACATTAGGAATGCCTTCAACTCCATCCCCTGGCAGCCCATAATGGATGCGCTGCATTGCAGAGGACCCCTCAATATATCTGGCAGAAGTGCGTTACGTGGGCGACACGGGAGTCACGGAGACATAAGCCGTTACAGAGGGTGTTCCACAGGGTTGCGTGTTAGGGCCTTCCCTGTGGAATTTAACCTATGAGTGGTACTGGCCGTTTCCAGAGGAAGTCGACCTGATCAGTTTCGCCGACGACATTCTGGTGGTAATTAGGAACAGGGAGATGGCAAAGGCCTGGATGAACACCATGGGCCTTGAGATGGCTGCGCACAAGACGGGAGCAGTCTGGCTCTTTAGGCGGAGAGCTGGGAGGGGTAGTAACATGAAGGTTTCCGTGCTGGGGCATGAGGTTGTGGAGGCAGCCAATGTAGGAGGGCCATCAAAGGACAAGCGGCGACTCTTGGTAGGAGTTGCGCGGGCAAGGTTATTATAAAGGTAATGTTTGTTATGCTACATTCTTGATGGAACCGGATATATTAGTTTGGTGAAGAAAAGCGCTTGTTATGTTCCATATTTTTATTTACAGTTTCCTGACACGTGTTTCAAACTTTGCAGTTCATTATTAAAGGTAATACTAAATTTTAAATGAAAAATTTTACAATATATATATACTAATTGTTAACCCCAACCTTAACTAACCTTTGATAATGAACTGCAAAGTTCGAAACACGTGTCAGGAAACTGTAAATAAAAATATGGAACATAACAAGCGCTTTTCTTCACCGAACTGAGGTTATTATATGCGGCATCGTGCATCGCATCCCAACATAACAAGGACCAACTTAGAAGCGCTCTTCGCCCCGGTGCCCCACGAGTAGCGAGGGGCTATCGCACGATCTCCACAGATGCTGTGGTGGCACTGGGGTCACCGACTCCTCCCGACCTTGAACTACTGGCCAGGCAGGAAGCTTTCCACGCTGTGCGAACGGGTACGCCGAAGATCGTCGCAAAGAAGGTGGCGCATGAACGCCTCATTGCCAGGTGGTTGAGTAGATGGGCCGAGAGTACTAAGGGGGCCTAGACGCGTAGGGTCATTCCCCGGTCGGAGCCTTGACTTGGCAGGGACCACGGCATAATGCCGAGACATGTGCGATGATACCCGGCACACTTACCTCGGTACCCACGTTGGAGCAGTCAGCGTCAAGTACTGTAGAACGTCCTGGGAGATCCTCTTAGCCCGGACACCCTCGTCCAGGCCATGCTGAACGACCCCTCAGTTTGGGAGGACACAAATCGAGCAGACAAATCAATTCTCGAGGCAAAGGAGGCCGCCCTCGTGGAGCGTACACACACAACACGTAAACAAGATCGTTTAAAGTATTGTATTGTTATTGTATTATAATTTTAATGTTAATATGTATGTTAGAAATATGGAAATAAATGTTGGTACCATAGCACCGGCACCAAGCGAAGTAATGTGTTGTTTCCGCTGGTGTCCCAGATTTCAGGGGGGCCTCTTATGGACGTGCGCGGCCAACACGTTCCTTAAAAAATAAAAAAGGTACAGAAGAGGAAGAGGTGACGTGGCGGCCCTGGACGATGAAAATGTGATAGAGGCATTATTTTCGAAGCCGGAAGAGTGGATCTCAGCACCGAAGGAGGATAAAAAATTTACGATGGAAGAGGTAATGACCGCGGTGAAAGCGTTACCGGGAAGGAAGGCGCTTGGTCCGGAGAGTAACCTGAACGTGGCGATAAGGTGGTCGCAGGCACTAGACCCGACACGTACAAAAGGATCAGGCTTGTGATATTTTCTGAGTAGGGGGAATTAGGTTTCTTATCGACGGCGATTTAAAGATTCTAGAGAGACTTGTGGCGGACCGGACAGTGACAGCCATTGAGAAAGACAAAGTCCTGTCCCTACGGCAATTCGTATTCTGTTAGGGCATGTACACAAAGGACGTTTCCTTGAGACTGATCGACGATTTCTTAATGGGACCCCTTCGGACGACGTGAGGGTTGCGTTTAATTCATTACCGTGGTCGGTACTCATGGAGGCATTGGTGAACATGGAGAGTACTCAAGTACCTTCTCAGGATGGTAGGAAGCTACCTCAGTGAAAGATCACTGATATATGAGGGTGAGGAGGGCAAGCGAGAGGTGCGGTCGACGGGCGATATTTCCCAGGGATTAGTGGTGGGGCCCCTCCTCTGGAACGTGGCGGGGTCTCTACGATAGAAAGTTAGGAAGAAAAAAGTTCCTGGGGCACGATATACGGATTGAGACGAGCATGAAATACCTGGGGGTGACCATAAAGACAAACCCACATACCGAGTGGCCAGGGCCACTGACTGGTCAACGTGGGAAGTCCTAATAAGTACGCAGCTAAAGAATGTCGACTGACGCGGTAGAAGTCTTCGTATCATCTTGTGAGCATTATCTAACATGCATTACATAAATAAATTATAATTATAATGTACTAACAACGTAAGAAAAAAATATATACAAATTATTTTGACACTATTATTAAAAAAAAAAACGTGCCAATAATCTTATTGGGAGTTAGAATTTATAAAACGGCCCTAAGCATTAGAATATAAAAAAGCATAGAGAAAAGTTTCTACACAAAGTCAGGTTACATCAATGATATTTATTTTGCACAACCTCAGCATTACAGCTAAAGTACTAAAGAAAGAGTCTATGTTATTTTATTTATGATAAGCAAAGCATCGAATTTGTAAAAATAATAATTTTAACCTGTAAACGTAGCCATATGCAGAGAATCCTGATGAATAGCAGTAATTTGTATTAGACTGATCTTGTTGAAGGGCATCTGGGCCACCACTTCCCAATTAGTCGTTTCAAAAAATCCTTTTGACGTTCCAGCTTCAACGGTAATGCACATTTCACGACTATCCTCTTTCGGAATAATAAATATCACGCCAGCGGCTTGTGATGTCCAAGTTCCAATCAATGTACATGGCAAACCTTTGCAAAAAAAATTATATCGTAACTACATGCAAATACTCGTAAAACATAATATAAAGAGTTTTAAAACTATAGTCAGTTATAATATTGTAAGAAAAAGACTTAACGTTAGGGGTACAATAGAATATTAATCATTATTTGTGCAAAACATGTTTTGTATATAAAGATGACCTCTTGGAATAAATTAGAATATACTTAACCTAAGTAAAGGGTCTGGAAATATTTTAAACCACAATTGGCGTTCAAACAATCTTTATTCTGTAAATACTAAGTGTCGCTATCAATTCCTCGCTAATAAATATCTTTAAAATAAAATAAATAACTGTATCTCATTCACATTTTATCCCAACCAAGGTCCTCCTCAAGTCTACCACTTATCTTTATGACTATAGTTTGTAATATCTATATAACCAACCCAAATATTTTTGATTCCTCGAAATATGTCACACAGTACAGATTATACCGCATTAATAGCTTACAATGTATTTCCTAGACACTGAATCCCTCTAAATCTAGCCAGAATTATTTAGCCCATTCTACTTAATTCTTCTCTATAGATTACCCACCTTATCTTAGATATTATTCATAACATTTCGTTGAGTCATGTACTAATTATTCAGAGGTAACGTCACTTCGAAATACCACTGAATTTATTTTACTATGGAAAAGAGTGAAATTGGTGTTTAGATTAAATATTGCTTCCTGGTGGGAGAAAACACATGGCTTGATACATGTTAAGGCACGCCGACGAATTCAACAATCAACTATTGGTTTACTGAGTTTCTAGTGAACTAGCTAACATTATGGGCATCTTATAGGAACGCGTTGGTATTATCATTAATTATTATTTTCGATTGAAAGAGCCCATAATAAGAAGATGAGTTTTTGTGTCGATTTATGACAATGGATGAAACATTAATTCAATACACACCGAAGTCCAATTGGCAATTATCGGATTCGCAATTGCCTGGTGAAAACTGTTCGAAGCATTCCAAGACAACAATCAAACTTTTGGCCAATAGCCAGATGCGCATGACCTAATATTCATTGGTTGTTTTGAACATGGCAATACTATCAGTAAAGAATATTACTGTGCACTATTGGCTCGATTGGAGAGGTCAAGTTAGAAACAAATGCCTATTGAAGTATATGACACCGAGCACTATAAGACCAGCATCAAAACATTAGCTAAACCATGTGCTTTAATCTAAATGAAGATTATATCGAAGAATAAAACACTTTTCAGTCCATCTAGTATCCATTTGAACAACGATTATCTATTCTTCTATGAAGTAAAGAAAATTTTAATTAACTTGACTTCCCGTAGGTAAATGGTATTAGAAAAGTTCTCCGTAGATATAATTTAACTGTGGATTCGAAAGAATGTAAGATAAGGTAAATAATGGATTACCTTCTTTTCTCCCATTAAATTTTCCCTGCTTAACTTTTTTAATCTCATCGTGAATAGTCTTTATAGCATCAGATATGCCAGGCCCAGGACCAGGATCAAAAGCAGCACTAGGAGCGCTCGTAGTATTGTCAGTGTGAACAGGAGATCCGGTTACTCCTTGTCCAGCAGATGGAGATGATTCGCATATTGTCACATTGCTCTCCGCAGACCGCGGACCTTTTTCTATATTGGTAGTCATTTGTGAAAATACCGTTGGTTGGGTTGTAGCGGTACTTATCACGTTTATTGGCGTATTCGTCATTAATGGAGGTGGAGTTACTGGTGTTACAAATGTAACTGGGGATTCGGTAATTATTTCAAAAACATGATTGGTCTGCATCGCCGACTGTGCTGCCAAACTGATCATATTTTTTAATGCAGCTCGAGGCGTAATTAGCGGGACTACATTCTCATTTACTATTTCACCTTGCCCGTCTGGCAATATTTGAGACTGCAAAGGAATTAGGTCTCGTGATTGCACCAAAATATATTGTGGAGAGTTTGCATACTGTGAATCTATCACAGAATCAACTTGATAGTTAACAACTGGGGTAATGCCTACATTTGCCTCCATTGGATTCTGCTGGTATAAATAAAACTGACGCTTGTTTCTTCTAGATTCCAGTAACTTGATCATATTCTGTGTCAATGCTGGTTTTTGAATAGCACCGCTTGCAATAAGATAGTATACCGATGAATTTGTGGAAAATGAAGTGGAGATTAAAGGGGTCAAAACTGTGATAAATAATAATATTCCCATTATAGAATATAAACTGTGTATATGTATAAATATATTTAAATGTCAGATGTAAATGAAAACTGCTACTGTGATCACTTCATGATTCTGTCTCGAACGCCGCATTGTCATACTGGATCTTGCTGATTCTATTTTTATCTCTATTCCAAACACCGTCAGTATCATCTAAAAATTATAATAAATTATTTTTGTGCAATTATTACGGAAAAAATAAGTAATACTACCATGATACATTTCTGGTAGAGGCATATCTTGGTCAAATATTGGAGGAAATATTTGAAGCCGATGTGGACTTAAAGACGTTGTACTATCTCTTTGGTCATTGTCAATTACTATTACACTGCGACTAGGCCTTCTATTAGAATTTACAAATAATTTTAATTGCCGAATCCTACTGAGTTATTTATACAATAATTATGCGCAACGATATTACCTGTTCATTTTGATGTGATACATAATTTTCCCGTGAATACAAACACCAGTTCCCATCAAAATCAAAAACAACACCATCACAATGGCAATGACTGCTGTCCAAGCTGTAGTCGCAGATTCAGCATTGGGCACGTCATACACGTGAAACCCATTTTCTGCCAGATATTTTTCGCCATAACGAACCCACATCTTCGATAAGTGGTCCTCTTTAAATTCATATCCCGGATAGACTGTTTCATCCAAGTAAATAGGAAGTGCAAAAGTAATCATTGCACATTTGGTACTTTCAGGGACATCTAAAGGACACATCTTCAATTTGCTCAATATAACATTAGCTTCCCTAAAAATCACCACAATTTTACTATGTAACGTATGTACGCATTTTTTAAACTTACGTAATTTCTTTGATGACTGGAAAGTTAATTTGCGAATACTCAATAGCCATTTTAGCAACAGATTTTCGGAACTTCTCTTGTACCTCTGCTTCTTGGTACCGTGAATATTCATAACCAGAAACGTAGGCTGTGTAATAAATTGAATCGTTGGCAGATGGCTGCGGCCATGTGCTTTGAGGCAAAGGGTCCTCCGTTGTAGTAATAACTTTCTCTCCAATACGTTTAACGCTGAAGGAAACTCTTTTTAAAACGCTATCCGAACCAACATCAAATTTGATGAAAGCAACGTTAGAAAAAATGGTGAAAATTCTTGGAGTTTCAAGATTATGTGCGAAAATTAATCCGGCACCTTCTTCGTCTAAAGTTTCCCCTTAAATTACATTTATACATATAAATATCTAAGAGATGTATTGTTTTTTTCAAGATCTCACCTTGTTTAATTAAAAAATAGTCTGCACTTGTAGGGTCAGTTTCTACCAATGTGATTCTAAAAAGTATCTTGAAACCAGTTTCCACACGTAAACATAATTCTTGTGCTTCATTGAATTCCTTCGAGTGTTCATCATCATCGGATATATATTCACAATCTATAAGATTTTACAAAAAGAGGATAAAAAATGAAAACAATTATAATATAACGTTATAAATTACCTTCTGCGAAGCATAAACAATGCAAGAGGATGCATGCGCAGATCCAAAAAAATGTCTGCATTTTCACGTCCACGAAAAATAATGAAATAGTGTGAGTTGTTTTTAATCATATCTTATCTTTGTCGTAGATATTAGGATTAAAGATAAGTATGAAATTTAAATTCTTTATTTTATAGATAAGTGATGCAAACGTAATCTAAATAAAATTCATTCATTCAAAATTTAAAACGAAAATATAAAAATAATTGCAGCTTTATGTTTTACGTTTTTTTATATAATTTTTACTTTCCCTATACAAAATTTGAAACTTCAATGGAAACACGTGTTTTAGGCTTTACTGAGTTTTGGATTTTTAAAATATATTTTTATGTGTCCAAAGATTTCGAAGATTTTTAAGATTAAACGTTTCGAAAGATAATTTTTTTCTGGATTTTTAAGCACTTATTTGCACTTATTTCTTAGAATGAACAATCTGTAGTTTTATTCAACTATGTAATTTCAACGTACTCGCCACTTAATACTACAATCGTTCTTTTTATAAACATGTAATTTTAATAAAAACCAATATTTAACAACATTATATCGTTGATTGAAATATTGTGAAATATTTCAATTAACGCTTTTATATTTCGGGCAAGCAAGTTTTGACGAAGATTTGTATTCTTAAAAGTAAATTTTCGTTCTAGTTTACAAAAAATAAACAATATATAATTTAAAAAAATGAAAATCATATTTTTTATAAAATTTGTCAATGATACATTTCTATTTTTAATAATTTATTTTACGCGCGCTTTTTAAATTAATTCCAATTGGATTATAACAGAAATATCCTTTCAGACAAATGTGAGGTTATGTCATTGTTGACGCTACTACATCTGAGCCTTGACGAAATTTTGAATGTATACACGATTCCAACTGGGGCCCACTAATGGCTTTAACCGTGGATCAGTGTGACATACTATTAAGGTAAAAATTTAGATAATCATTTACATTTTACTAACTTTTCCATTCAGAGTTTTAGAGGAGAACCATGTTAAAACCCAGACGCTCGAAGCTTTGGCAAATGAGGTAATGAAGAAATTCGACGCCAGTGATTATTTTAAAGGTGCGGTTAATTTCGAGTATAGTTGCTTTGTTATTATATTTAATTTTTCAGTTGGATTATGCATCGTAATGTTGCTCCAACATGACCTGATACGTGAACCTGAGCAGAGATTGGCAGGTATCACAATACTTCATGAACTATACAGGAATGATTTGTTAGCCAATACTCCATTTACTAGTGTTATTATACATTTATTAGTAAGTAATTTTAATTAATCTCAAAAAAATATATACTGCAAATTATTAAAATCATCTTCACGTAACATTATTAATATTATTGTTAATAATGTTACGTGAAGATGATGCAATCTAATATAATTTGTAATCACTTTCTCCACAGTTTATATATTATAAATGTACAAGTTATTTTATTTACAATTTAAATGTTATTTTATATAAGTAACAATAACATTACTCACTTTAATATAAAATTGCAATTTCATTAGTAGTTTAAATTATTGTATATTCTACTTATTATTACCTATATATTATGTATACTACTGTACTGTTCTGTATAAATGTGTTATTATTTGGGTGACTTAAAGCACATTAAATGTCTAACAAATACTATTTGCAGTACCCACCTGAACAACAGAATAATGTAGGCGCACCTAAACTACACTATCCTGGCCAGTTACCAAAATTAAATGCTCAAGAGAAGCAGTTTGTGGCCAATTTAATATCGGATACACCCAAAGATGCAGTAAGTAATTTTTTGTTTGTTATTATTTAACTACATTATTTTCTATTAGCTGTTGAAGAAAACGGCCGCTCAAATCATAAATTCAGACACAGTAGTGACAACAAATTTTGACATGTCTTCCATACAATTGACTCTGGCTGAGAAACAATTAGAATTACCCCACACATGTAAATCGGCCATACCAGTAATACTCTCGTTTCCGGAGAAGACCAGGAATAGGTAAAGATTATAAATCTGTTCAAGGGTTATATCTTGATGTAATAATTGCTTCAGTTATATACAGGATGGTGAAAGCAAGGAGAGTGTTACTAGAAAGTTAGCCACAGGGGAAGATGCTCCTATCAACAAAGTTTACAAGCCAGAATTCGTTACTTTAGCACCTCCTCTATTGACAGCAGAAGATGAGGTAAAAATATTTCTCATTTTACCCAATAATTAATTTTTCCTATAAAAATCGTATATCTTTGTATTTTTACAGCCTGTTTGGTTTAATGCTACAAATCCAAGAACGCATACAATTGAGTATGACATTTCAATGTGTGTACCAAATATGGCCGGCCAAGAAGCGAAGCAGTTGATGACAAAAGCGTATAAGACGGCATTGACTTTACAGCAGCAAAACCACTTGCTTGCTGAATTGGAAAATGACTCAAAGCTGGTGTATCATATTGGATTAAGCCCGTCCAAAGTAACTATATAGTTATCAAATAAAGCTGCAATTAATAACTTTTAATAATTTTTAGTTACCAGATTTAGTTGAAAATAACCCTTTAATAGCAATTGAGGTACTATTAAAGCTCATGCAATCAAAACAAATTACAGAATATTTTAGTGTGCTTGTAAATATGGAGATGTCGCTGCATTCAATGGAAGTTGTTAATCGCCTTACGACAACAGTGGATTTACCTACCGAATTTGTCCACCTATATATCTCTAACTGTATATCAACATGTGAGACTATAAAAGATCGTTACATGCAGAACCGTCTTGTCAGACTTGTTTGTGTCTTTCTTCAAAGTCTTATACGCAACAAAATTATTAACGTGCAGGTAATTATCATATCTTAATTTATTATTTTAAGGCATATTTGATAGTAAATTAAAATAAAAAATACTATTTATCATATATTTTTACATAAATACTAACAGATCAATTTTATTGCATAGGAATTATTTATAGAAGTCCAAGCATTTTGTATTGAGTTCAGCAGGATAAGAGAAGCAGCAGCACTATTTAGGTTACTCAAACAATTGGAGTCTGGAGAAATTGGCATAATTTCACCGACATCAACAAATAAAACTAAATTGGATGGATGATGCTCGTGCTCGTCATCATGACACCGTATTTACTTAAATGTTACATTGCATTTCGGCAGAGCAGTTTCAAGTTCCTTTAAAATATGCTCCTTGTCGTTAACATAAGGGAAATCGAATAAAATTAATGTTTTCAAGTCTTTCAAATTTTTTAATTTTAGTAAACCATCATCAGTAATGTTTTTGCAAGCAGAAACTTGCAAATATCTTAATGTATGATTAATGGGAGATAGCATTCCAAGGGCGGGATTTTGTAGGTACTCGCATTCATGCAAGATTATTTTTTGAATTCCTTGACAACCGTTGAAATGGTCAAAACCATAATGCATTATGCTAGAACCAGTTGCATCCACTTCTTCTAGTATGTCCTTGATTCCTTCGGGTGGAAGAGCATTGTAGTTGCTTAAAATATCCTTAGTACCTTTCCAACGTATAGCTCCTCCGTTACGTAGGATCCACTCAGCACAAGTTCTATCAGCTCCATATTCCTTCTTCCTGTTATAATCTACCTTATTAAAGACTATATTCAACCATCCCCAAAACAATCGTTTTTGGACGTCATTATTTTGTATTCTTCTTAAAACCGACATTGTCGCAACAATACTATATATAACCTGTACACGGTGAACATAACCTCAAAAATCGATAGAAGCGGCTCTCCTGTGTATTTGTTTGCAAATACTTTCAGCGTCGCACTCGGAGTGTTTCGCCAACTAAATACAATTTAAATGGGCCAGGCGGGAATAACGATTATTGAAATTATTTTTTTAATGTGACAATGTATAATCAAAATATATATTTTCAAATTTTTGATTTGAAAATAAATATTTGAAAACTCATACAGACATATTAAAAAAATTATTTGCATAGAATGTATAAAAATTAAAAGAAAAATGGCATACTAACCTTAATCCTGTAAAAAGAAAAAATGGAAGAATGGTAAGGTGAAAAATAAAAATACAAAATTAGTTAATATGTACTATATTTATCATTAATCAATCAACAGTTTATAATATATCCAAAACCTTATCTTTAAGAGAAAAATATCGACTTGGGTATTTGTCCCTCCATATTTATCTGAAATTATTAAATGCTTCATTATCGGATTTATGTCTAATGTAGCCATATTCATAATCTCACTCCTTGACATATCGTCATAAGAATCAAGACGTTTTCTGAGAGTACGCTACTTTCTTTTCAGTATTACAATCTTTCTTTTTAAATGTGCACCTCTTTGATAAATTTTCCTAGCCTTTGGTGTTACATTTATAATTGTTCCCATTACCTTTAATAAATGTGGTGTTGATTGTAAATCACGTTCGTTAAGTTTAAGATTTGTATCAAGTTGTTCATTATTTAATGATACATTATCGTGATGTGGATCTGGTAATTCAATTAAAGCCAACTGTCGATTCTCTTTATTTTCTATATTCATGGGTAAAAACAATGTGGGCACAGCTGAAGGTAATATGGTATTATTAGGTTCACGGTGTATATTAGAAAAATTAATATGACAAACTTTCCTTTTAGCATAAATTTCATCAGGTGTCATGGTTATTAATTCTGAATTATCACATGCTTCTACCCATAACTTAAATATTTTCATATCGTTACTTGGTTTAGGAAAACTACGCCTACTTAAAGTTTTGTCTTCACTGTTCTTAACCATACATGTACGATATCTTACCATTTTGATAATACACGCTTGCAAATAAACACGTGTATGACTAACAAAGAAAATAAATTACTTACCTTTCTACAGCGAGATAACAGCCAATATTGATGAAAATCGCAATCAGAACACCCAATACACCTTTTAAAATATTTTATATCGAATATTAGTCTAATAATCGTGAAATAAAGCTATTGTAACAATTATAACCTACAAAACGTAAGGTTAACTCTACAAGAACAATGGATAATGTAGGGAACGCTTGGGAAATCGGCAATTTCGATCTGTAACGCAATCTTTTGGCCACTTCGCCAACTAACGTCCTGTTATAAACTCCGGATGAATGAACCGGCCCTGCTTAGAGCTTATCTTATTCGACAGTTATATTAAGATATGAATATTTTCTATGATTAAGACGTAAAATGCACGAGGCCGTAAAACCGTTAAAATTTTTATTGGGTAAATGGAGATCAATAGCAGCTAACGGAAAATTTTTACCAAGGGTAGAACCGTTTACTTACTGCGAAGAAATGGAATTCACAACAATTGGTCAACCACTACTAAACTACAACTCAAAAACGTGGCATCCCACGGAAAAATTTCCCATGCATCTAGAATGTGGATTTTTAAAAATCAAACCAGGTACCGAAGAAGTATCGCTTCTAGTTTCCCATAATTTTGGCTTGACTACAATTGAGGAAGGAACTGCGTGTAATAACAAGATCCATTTAAAGAGTGTTCACATTAATCGCTCTTCATTTAACAAAGATCCAGCCGTAACAGAATTAGAACGTGTTATTAGTTTACAGGATAATGGGCAATTGGAGATTTTGACTTACATGGCAACTACTGAAACT
This sequence comes from Ontholestes murinus, assembly GCA_963969525.1. NCBI lineage: Eukaryota > Metazoa > Arthropoda > Insecta > Coleoptera > Staphylinidae > Ontholestes > Ontholestes murinus. The sequence continues at coordinate 28,197,850 of OZ018397.1, read as the reverse complement.
CCTACGTTGACACAGCATTTAGCAGTTATATATGAAAAAATGTAATTCAAGACATTTAACGTAGGAAGATTTAGTTTATTTCATAAAAATACATAAGCAACTATTTAAGAAAAACTTAAGATTAATTAACCTAAATATATCACGAAATTTTCTTATTCTAATTTTACACTTATTCCTGGGCGGTTTATTATTGTAAAGAGTGTTTGATATATACATATTAAAGAATATTTGTATATGGCACAATTAGTCCTGAAAGGATTTGTATTTTTTTATTTCACAAATATGAAAAAGACCAATATATTGAAATAAATACTGCTATTATCGTGAAGCATGTTTTTTTTTGTTTTATGTGTTTTACCTTTTCTTATTAATAATAAGTATCCGAAATATTCTGCTTAGATAGTACATTATTATGATATAAAAATACAAAAAAAACAGAACATAATAAGTCATTAGTCCCTTGAACTCTGTAAGCCATATACAAGGGATAGAAAAAAGGTCTTTATATAATCTAACACATACAAATTGTGGAAAAAGGCACTTTAGAATATTTCACTAATCTATCCAAAGTCAACCGCGTCCTATCTGATAATAGGCTGCCGATGTCTAGTATTAATGGTACAATTAAAACACTGTAATGAACAAAAGTAACATTCCGTTGGCACATATACTGATCCATCAGCTGACATCTTCATTATGTCAGTAATTGATCTTAAATAAAACATCAATATGTGCTTTATAAAATATTCAAAGCAACCTTTCCCACACACACAGTACTTAGCTAATTCAAGGTATTTAATTAATGTTACGGGTAGTGTTTCACGAGAATACTCTAGTCTTAACTGTAAAACTTTTCTTGCTGCGTACTCTTTCAAAGAAGACACTGGTAGTGGTTTGGGTGTGATAGATGGTGGGCGATTTTGTTGCCAACCATTTAAGGTGTTACCAGAAAGGTCCAGCTCATCAAGGTGCCATCTTCTAATAGATCCAGGTAAAAATGATATTTGATTATCTGCAGCTGATAATATCCTTAAATTCTTGAGATTTCCAATTCCTGAAGGCAATGACGTTAGCTGATTTTTATCAACGTGCAATGATACTAAATTGTGTAACTTGATTATTTGATCCGGTAAGAATTTCATCTGATTATTTGTTAAATTCAATAATTTTAAAGATTTTGAGAAGTTGTTGTCCATCCAATCCCATTTTCTTGGGTGGCTCAATCCAAATAAATTGTGTGAAATATTTAACTCTGTTAGATTAGGTAATTTGTTAATTTCTTCTGGCAAAAATTCAATTAGATTATGACTTAGATCTAAAATTCGAAGTTTGATCAATTGTAAAATTCCTCTATCTAATCCACAACGGCGAATATCATTAATGTGAAGAACTTCAAGTGTTCTAGGAAAGCCCCGTAATGGATAATCGGATCTCTTGAGTATCACCAATTTCTTAGGAGCGACGTTATTGGAATTTATTGGTGTGACTGCTAAACTTGACATTGTACATTCCTTTGGAGACACTTTATTATCCAACACTCGTTTGAGTAAATGAAGGAAGCTCTTTAATTGTATGACATCTGCTTGTAAGCATAAATCATGCTCTGGTTGTATGAACTGTATGGTAACTTTACCCTCATCCACAAATCTAGTAAACACTCTGGTTATATTACTTTTAATCACATATTTGGTTCCATTCTTGTTTTGTGATGAAAATAACAGTAAACAATGTTCATCTGATTTTGGTTGTTTACAAAGGGCGAGTGTAGACTTGACTGCTTTACTTTTTTTTTGGTTGTTAGATTTTCCAATAAAGGCCCTATTAAGGACAGACACTGTGCACATTAAACGCATTTTGTGTTGGGGACTGGGTTTAGTGTTTCATGAGGCGCAATGCGAACTTGTTGATCTGAGAAATATGACAGTTACTTTCTATGGTAGGGTAGGTTCACTTTTACCACCCCTCTTTATTATTAATATAGTTGGTGAATTATTTTTTTAGATGGCGCCAGCAGTCATATTAAAGAAATATGAAATTTTCAAAAGTTTATTGTTTTAATTAAAAACCTTGCAACTTGTGTGTTTGCTTTGAGTATTTCCAAATGTTATTTAGATTATTTTTTGTTTCATTTTTTCCTGGTGTAATTTAATTTAAGTTAAAACCATTGATATTGCTTTTGATAAATCACTAGTTATTTGTGTACATAATCCTTTATGCCCGTTTGCACCGCAGCTACTTAACCATTGATTAAAATTTAATCACTGGTTAACGAAAAATCGGTTTGCACCGCAACTTTGTCCCGGTTAAAGTCCCCCAAAAACATCAAATATTTAACCAGCCGATTTTGGCCGGTTAACGTGCTAAATACGTAACGACTAACTTCAGGACGTTTATAATCGTGAAGTTATTTATGTACATTTGTCAGACATATTTTATTGTGCTAACCTTTGTTAACAATGGATTTGATAATTGACGAGATTGACGAAATTGATGACTTGGATGTTATTGATTTCATTAATTTCGGTTTACCTCGTCAAATAAACGTTAGGTTAAACTATTTTGATATATATTAATCGAAGGCGACATTGATTTTCCAGTTGATTGGTAAGCTTTTAATATAAAAAGAATGATAAACATTTATAAATGTTTCTTTTTAGCAATAATTGTGTTTCACCTATGAATCAGTTGCTGACATGTCTGCGGTATTATGCCACAGGTGGACATTTGCAAACTATAGCAGATAGTAGTGGAATGCATTTGTCTACAGTATCCAGAATTGTAGTACGTGTTATAAATGCAATTGCCCAACACCACCGAACGTTTATTAAGTTCCCAACTGTGGAAGCAACCCAAGAAGTTCAGCAATTGTTTTTTAAAATCGCTGAATTTCCCCGGGTTATAGGAGCTATAGATTGTACACATATTAAAATAAAGTCACCTGGTAAAGTCAATTTATTTTAAATTACTATAAACACCATACAAATCATCATTGAAATGTAAATTATTAAATATATTTGAGGTGGCTTATTTAAAATATATAATTTATTACAAACATTACTTAATTTATTATAAATAAAGTGTTATCCTTATTGCATTAATATTAAATGTATTAATTTGAGATATGTTTTGTAGGAGGAGAAGATTTTCCGCAACCGAAAATCGTATTTTTCAATAAACGTGCAAATCATTAGCAATGCGGATTTAAAAATCACAAATGTTGTTGCCAGGTGCCCAGGATCGGTGATTGACTGAACTATTTTTAATAATTCTAGAATAAATGCAGAGGCTGAGCAGAGACGCTACCAAAACTGCATTCTTCTTGGTAAGATTAAGAACATTATTTAGTGTTCTCTCAATCACTGTCAATTTTTTATATTAATTACATTTTTCAGTTTTATAAAAGAAATTAATTTGAACTATAACATTAGTGACATTTTTATCTATGCACCATAGCAGTTAATGGGTTTTCTGTTGCATTTGTTGCAGTGTACTGTCTGAAAGTACTGTCTAAAATAGACAACTCTTGGCCGCTATGAAATTCACTTATCAAATTCAATTTAACCAAATATTTTCTTCGATATCTTATTAATTTAAGATTTTTTTATTATAAACACTATTAAGAGTTGTCAACGACAATGCACACTTGCAATGTACCAAAAAAAATGCTGAATTTCCCAATAGAAAAACCATAAACAGGTAATAAAGTTTGTACCATGTAAATTGTACGGTGCATAGATAAAAAAAAAACGCAGGATATATGTAATGACTGTTACTTCATTACAGGTGACAGCGGCTACCCAAACAAGCCATATTTATGCACCCCATTGATAAATCCCGTAACACAGGCGAAAATACGCTATAATGAATGTCACATCAAAACTAGAAATAGTATAGAGAGATGTTTTGGTGTGCTGAAAAGACGATTTCCTGGGTTGGCATATGGGTGTCGTTTAAAAGTATCGACAACACTAAAACTGATAATTGCAACTTCAATTTTTCAAAATATTGCTATAATGTACGACAAGGGTGTACCAGGATTACCTGATGACATAAATAGAGAGATACAATTATTAATTATCAATGGAAATATTGATGCCATTAATAATAACAATAAAAATATTGGGAATGTCCGGAGACAGTTAATAAATAATTATTTTAACAATTTATAGTTTAATAAAATTTATTAAAATGGAGTAATTGTAATTTTTTTATTTTTATGTCCAAATTTAAACACTTTCTGCATTTCGCTTTCCTTTGATACACCAAAGCACTCTGAAACTTGTCACGCGTGTAAGGAATAAGAAATATAGGTTAAGTATATAAACGCGCCACTGTCAATTGTACGGCATAAAAATACCAAAAATAAAAATTAAAACCCTATAAAAACGTGTGCTCTCTATGTTATTACTCTGTGATCGGTGGTTACTTAATCAGCCGACGGTGCAAACAAAATATTCTGGTTAAAGTTAGTAGCGATTAGTTAATCGAAAAATTTAACCAGACCTGGTGCAAGTGGCCATTAGTCTTAAATAATCATAGATATTTTAATATACAGAAATATAAAATTAATATATTTTAATTTTATATTATATTTTTGTTTTTTATTTATTGTAATAATATTAATATTTTAAATTATTCATTTCAAAATAGTTATTGCAGTCGGAATCGTATTTATTTTGATAAAGCTTAAAGCAGTCTCACATAAGCGTATACTTTATTATGACAATAACAGGATAGCATGTATGCAACAAAAATATTGATTATCTATGTGGAAGATTTCAAGCAGGTTAGGCAACCTTTATTTATTTTATCTATACTTACAAAAACCCTTATATATAATCAGAATCATCATTTCAGAGGTAATTTTAGAGAAAGCAACATTCGGTTTTGTTAGATACTAATAATTATTATATCCTCATTTTTGGTAACTAATGATTACTTACCATTAATTATCAGGCAATAATATATTAATAAAATCATTTACACCCCTAATAAAATATTCATTAAACAATTGAAAATTTATTTAAGCGTAAACAAAAGGTTTGTTTTTTAGTAAACTCTATTTTAAAAGATCTGACATGAAAATATAACCATAGAAAATATAAGATAGTATTATCTTCTCGCCAACTCAGTCACTCCCACTAAGAAACGAATGTTTTCCTTATCCACCAGTTGACATTTCGTGTTGATTTACGTGTCTTCTCTTTCAAACAGCTAAACAACCAATTGATAATGTGAACTCAGAACGCCAGAACACAAACAATCACCATGTGGCGACTGGAATAGATTCCGATAGCAGCTATAAAATGGACTATTTCGTAAGTGTCGTTACATACTTTCGGGGTTATAAATATCAACCTTTCAACTCGTGACAACTTATTTTTCCAATTTATTCATTCTTCAGAGGACGGACCGCCACCTGTGAGGTAGCAAAATGCGTTTTAAACGCACCTACTGCCTGATTGGAATAGCATGGATATTCTTGCTCTATTTCATATTCCTCAATAGGCCAGTTAATCTCGGCAGCGAGGAAAATGACGGTGTAGTGGATGCTAAGTTGAGTAAACTTGAGGATGGCATCGTAAAAGAATTCAAACGCAACAAGGACATGTTAATAAATCTGCACAGGTATCTGGATTCCAAGAAGAAAATAGTTCACTCTTCCAGTAGAGAAAATACTAACAAACCAGTTGTGCTGACCAGAAAAGAATTTAGTGGCACTGTCATTCCAGTATTAGTGTTTGCGTGTAATCGTGTGAGTGTAAGTCGGTGTCTAGATCAACTTATACAGTATAGACCGGATCCAGATCAATTTCCCATTATTGTCAGTCAGGTAATTTTATATTTACAAATATATGTGTACATATAAGATAAAAATTTTAATTTTTAATATTAGGTATAAAGTTGATGTCATAAGTGAAGAATACTAAATATGATATACAAAAAATTATTATCCACTATTAACCTTTTACTTAATTTTTTGTCACAGTGGTGTGAAGGATTTTGATTACAGTTGTCATCTTCTGGTACTTAACAATACTTCAAGAAAAATCATATCTTTCAAGGAAGAATTTATTTTTTATAATTATTTTTCCAAAACTATTAGGAAGTCGAGAAAAATTTTTTTTGCTAATTTTCAATTTTTGTTCTCAAGTTCATTGATATAATTCTTTTTTGAGCAAATTACTACCTTGTCTATATAAAAACAGGACATGTTCGATGCACAATTAAATGATCTCTTTATTGTAACAAAATGCTTAAGTGATTCGAATTGATTTCTCACGTAATCTGTGGTGAAACATTTTTGTATTAATTAAATTATTGTTTAAACGCATGGTTTTGTTTCACTTAGTTTTATTTTTCTCTGACTTGTTTCGACTATATGTTAGTCTTGAAGAGATACGTACAAAATTTATAAATTTGGTGGTATTTATACAGATTAAAATAATGTAATTAGGGCAGCCGAGATAGGCGAGCTATTTTATAAAATTCTATATTTAATGGGAAAATGAAATGAGGTTCACTAATGAAATATTAACAATAAATAATAAGTTAACAATAACTTATATGATAATCTACTGCTAAGTACTTTAAGGTTCAAGCAAGAAATGAGGAAGTTAAGGCTTCTAATATATTAATGTCCTCGTGTGTTTGGTTGTATGCACAATAGGTTAATATAATTTGTAGACTTGTACTTGTCCCTATATAAAATTATTACTAATAATAATAATAATAAATCGTCAATCATAAATGTACAAAACAAAAAATCAATTGAAGAGTAGGCGAAGTTCATTGAGGTTGTAGTAGCTTAGATTTTAAATTTTGTTAATTATTTTAATTTTTTATACATTTTTATTTATATGAAAATTGATAGTATGACAAGTAAAATAACACTCTCATAAAGTACTAGTTGTCATGTTTACATATCACATATCAATAATCCACAATATTTGTAAAAAAAAATCCTAATTGATATATTGGTATTGAAAGAACATGAAGTGAAGTTCTACAGGGTGTCCCGTTAATGCGGGGAAATGGCTGGACAATAGATTCCTAGGGTCAAAATATGACGATTTAACGCAACTTATCTATATCCAAAAATTTACGGTTAAGCCGGAATTTGGCTTCAAAGTTTCAAAAATTTATTTCTTTTGTTTATAACAATTGAACGCTTTATTTGATTTGAATGAAATTTATTATTAATAAGTACCATAATTACATACATCATTTCAGTTATTGTGGCCATTAGTGATTGACAGGAAGTATAAAAAAACAGTAGTACCACCACTTAAAAACTAAAATACTTTTTTATTGGTGCATTCAATAAAATCAAAAAAAATCTACTTGAAAGGGCATTAGATTTAAAAACTTTTTTGACTCTTACTAGTTTTTGATATCTTGTACGGTTTTTGCACAAAAAATAAAATATGAATATAGTATACTCATTATGCACTCATTAATAAGTAAATAAACTTACTCTATTGAATAAAAATTAAATAATATCAATTAATAAAATAAATCAAAACAACATCTAACACTTTTCAAACAATTTTCTTTGCAAAATCCTAATACAAACATATCTGTTTGTTCCAAATATGAATATTTATGAACTATAATAAAGTTAAAAATTAATTGTTAAAAGACACTAAATAATTATTATTATGCATAATTTACAATTTTTAAACAAAGCCGGCCACGAAAAACATTTATTTTCGATTCGATGAAAAACTAGATTTTGTTTTTACTAGATAAAAAATATATATTTTATTTTTTTGTGGAAAAACCGTAAAAGATATCAAATATTATTAAGAGATGAAAAAGTTTTTAAATGAAATGTTCTTTCAAGTAGTATTTTTTTAGTTTTTATTAGATCCACCAATAAAAACATATTTTAGTTTTTAAGTGGTGGTACTACTGTTTCTTGTACTTCTTGTTAACCAATAATAGTCATAATAACTGAAATTATGTATTATATTATGGTAGTTATTAAAAATAAATTTTATTCAAATCAAATAAAGCGTTCAATTGTTATAATCAAAAGAAATAAAAAAATTTAAAACTTTGAAGCCAAATTCCGGCTTAACCGTAAATTTTTGGATATAGATAAGTTGCGTTAAATCGTCATATTTTGACCTCAGAAATGTATGGTCCAGCCATTTCCCCGCATTAACGGTACACCCTGTATATGCATTGACTATTATTTGATGCGCATTTTCAACTAACTCTGAAGTGTGTTTTATTGCCAAACCAGTACCCAGCACTACCAGCAACGCTTCTAATGTCATGAAAAACTTGTACAATACAAGAGCAAGTTAATATCAACTGCAAGATTGTAAAATCGATTTAAATATTCCTCTAGATTACTGAGAATAGAATACTTTACACTTATGAAAATAAAATTAAAGCTTAATAATTATTATACATTTATAATAATTAAAATTAAGAGTTATTGGCTTCAATATAAAATTGCAATTTGATGAATATCGCAAGGTGGCACATTTCTTGCGTTGAGAAATCTAATCACAGTCCTACGTTCACTACTGGCGGCGTTTTTATTTTCTTGGACATTATCAACAGCACAGCCAATACCAGCGAGACGTAACTTTGCACGCAGGCAGCTGAACATGTTAGCAAACATCGGGCGCCTACTCTATTCGTCAGGGCTCCCCGCTTGCTTAAAAATGAAGGAAAAAGAAGGTTATCTAATATTTCGCTATTAAATTCATTGGGTCTCCTGGCTTTTCTATCAAAATGACAAGCAGGCATCAAAGGTAGACCTTAAGTAAATATAAAACGATATTAAAATCTCTTTTTATAAACAATTTCAGATTCAGCCATAGCATTTCTATCTAATATTATAATAAAGTCATCGATGAAAGCGGCCGATGGCAATTTAATATATATTTGATCCTTTTCTCTTATATCTTAAGGTTAATAATACTAGAGTTATTCAGAATGTGTGATACACCAACACTTTGATTAGTTTATTTTAATGAAAATTAACTCAACACAACTTTACTTTTCTTGCTATATTTACATATGCATATTCCTAGTGAAGAATTGATTTAAACTTGCTACATATACTAAAGGGCAAGTTCTAAAAGCTATTACAAATAACTAAAATTTTTAAAATGATTGGCAATAACATAGTGCATAAACATTTGATTGAAAATTCATGTAAGGTTTTAATAAGAACAATAAACAATAGATTTGTTCAAAAATTGCCATGGTTTATAAATAAATTAAATCATAAATAGAGGCAATTTTTGATTAATTTAGAAAAAAAAATGTAAAAGATCAGTTTTTATTAAAATTTTATTTGTATATCTACATATTATTTTGATAATTTGTATATTTAATATTTGTAATTAAGAGTAAGAATAATAATTTAGAATACTCAATAGTTTCTCTTTATTTATTGGTGTTATATTATTTTACATCTAAAATCGCTTACATCAAGTGTAACATTGATATGTTATGAATTTTTCAAGGAAAAGCTTAAACAAAGATAAATATTGTTATAAATATTGTAGGAAGTTTAGGAATTTGGGCGGTTGTTATTTTTAAATGATTACGAGTTGTAATAGGTGATAAGCGAAAGCAGAGATAAGGGAAAGCGGAATGTGAAATAGAGTATAATCAGGTGATATACAAACATAACTCTTTACAGTAAAAAAAATATACAATTATTATGCAATAATATTATTCTTCTAACTTCTAACTCATTACAAATACAAATTTGACTTGTCATTGTCAAACTGTAGGTGTTTAATTTTTTTTAAATATACCGAGTGGTGCGTCGACAAAGGCACAATAGGAAATTCAATGTATTTTTATAAATGAGCAATTATTTTTTCCCCAGGTCAGAGCAATTTTGTAGATATTAAGAAATTACATTTAAATCACCTATTCATAGTACATCACAATTATTTTAAAGTGATAATATAAATAAAACTTATTTAATTACCTTTAAATTTAAAAAAAATATTAACAGAAATTATAATAAATGTTTAAATACATCTAATTTATAGTAAAATTTAAAATGACTATAACTTACTTATTTTTAAAAATAATTAAAGAGAAAAAATTTACCTTTTGAATGAGGCCATAGCCAACTATAGTTTCCATTTAAAAAAATGTAAGTTTGCGTTATATTTCAGAAAATAATGGCGATAAAAATTTTCTGATTATTTTTTATTAATCTGCATAAAATTATCTAAAACTTTGTTCTTTACAGTTTTTTCTATCTGTTATAATAACCGAGATATATTGATTTGAAAAAATTGACACTTTTTACTTTTTTCAAAATATCTAGTTACCCTTGATTTTTTTGAAAACTTTGAAAGTGGAATTTTATTCGTCTCATAAATCTACACTTCTTTCCCCATTTAATCGTTTCTCTATCTCTTATAGTTTCCGAGATCCCCATAGAGAACATCGAAAAAAACTCACCCTGTAGATGAATTGATACTAGTTAAAAATATTTACAGAATAATATTATTTCCTGGGCATGCAGAAATCTTTGTTAATAATGTAAATACCAGGAATTTTATTTTTTAATTCTATCTGGGTTTTTGATGATACTGATAGTTGTATCTTTCAAATATGCTTTAGTTATCATTGAGGCTAGTTTTTTTTGGTTAGAGCAGAGTATTGTTATTTTCTCTGGATTAAGTGTTAAATAGTCCTTTAGTTTATGACTTCTGGCTGGTAATATATTCTATTATTGTTTATCATAAGATTTCTGGTAAAATAAAATGCGTTTTGTCTAATCATTGTGATATTGGTAATGAGGTTAAATATGAATTTTGTTGTTAACAGAATTTAACTGACATATACAAGAATAATATTTTCAAAAATTGCCAAAATTTTATTAATTTCTACTAGCCTGCATTGCTTTTCAAATGTTTTCTAAGAATTATATGATGTATTTTAGGAAATGGTTAATCTCTCCTTATATGGAAAAATATTGGCCAACATTTTTAATTTTGAAGATTTATCTTAAATGTAATGAGTAAGCTAAAGTTGTGAAAACTATAGTCGTATATAAAAGTGTTAAATCTATAAAGTTCTTCATTTTATTTGAGCTTGTATTTTAGTTGTATCATTTGAAAGAGTATTTAAATCAAAGTTAGTAAAGATCGAATTTAGTAATGTAAGAAAAGATTGTGCAGATTTAAGAAATTTAGACCAATTTGTTTGACTCATTAATCAAATATTTTAAGTAATCTTTTTAGTTCCTGAATGAAGGCATTTATTTGAGGGTAATATGCTATTGAAATAAGTTATTAAATTATTAAATTAGTAATGAATTAATGGAATGGGCAAAAAAAATGTGTGAGAATATCTTGGGGAAAAATGTATTCCAATTTTCAGTAACTTCCAGATTATAAGCAATTTGTAGGATAGATGTGTTAAAACATTTAATTCTAAATCTTTATCTTGTATCACAAGCATTTCTTTTTGGTGTTTTCAAGTTATGTACCAGTCTTCCAAATTTGTTGGCACATGGCATTATTTTATCAGGAAAATGATTTCTGTAGAAGTGTAAAACTCTTGTATAACTACTTCCACTTTCAAAATAACCTTGCAACATGTTCTTTGTTCATTTTAATGTTGAATTTATTAAAAATCGTTATTGTATCAATGACTGACACTGTCACTTCTGGTATTTAAAATAAGCTATGCTTATTGTTTACTATGGATACTTGATTTTTAATTTTTTTACCATAAATTCCTCAATTTCTTGGCTTCTGTTTAATGTATAAATAAAATTGTTTACATTTTTATATTCAGAAAGAAATATGCTTTCGGATCAGTACAGTATTTATAATCAGTACAAAATATAAATACAGAACAATTTGAAAAAAGTTGATTTTCTTTTGTCAAAAACTGGATGCAAAAAAATATAGTTGAGTTCATGTTGAAGTCTTTTATAAATGATTTAATTTGATATTTTATCTATTTAAATCGGTTAAAAAATAAGAAAGATACAACATCATAGGTTTTTTTCAGTCACCCTGTAAAATGTTTTTATATTTTTTCCATTTATACTTTAGTTTAATTCTATTATACAGGGTGAGTTTTTTTAGATGTTCTCTATGGGGATCTCGGAAACTATAAGAGATAGAGAAACGGTTAAATGGGGAAAGAAGTGTAGATATATGAGACGAATAAAATTCAACTTTCAAAGTTTTCAAAAAAGTCAAGGGTAACTAGATATTTTGAAAAAAGTAAAAAGTGTCAATTTTTTCAAATCAATATATCTCGATTATTATAACAGATAGAAAAAAACTGTAAAGGACAAAGTTTTAGATCATTTTATGCAGATTAATAAAAAATAATCAGAAAATTTTTATCGCCATTATTTTCAGAGATATGACGCAAACTTACATTTTTTTAAATGGAAACCATAGTTGGCTATGGCTTCATTCAAAAGGTAAATTTTTTCTCTTTAACCCAATATGACATACGACATAGTTATTTCTAAAAATAATTGAGTTATAGTCATTTTAGATTTTATTATAAATAAAAAATGGGTAGCCATGAAAAAAATTAAAGTAAAACAATTGCAGTTGTTTATAATAATAGCAATATTGTAATTATTAGTTTTACAAAGTTAAACAAAAATGAAAAACCAACATAAGAATAATAATTTTGTAATTATCAAATGTCCTTCTGTATGTGGTATAAACCCATTTGTCAAGAGGATAACACGTTTCTTACAAAAATATTATGAACAGATGAATCGCGATTCACTAATTGTGGTATTTTTAATCACCACAATGAACATAGATAAACTCAAGAGAATCCACGAGAAGTTTCACAGAGAAAACTACAAATTAAATGTGGGTTTAATCCATGGTGTGTTTGGATTAATAATTCTCGGTCCATATATTTTTGAAAGCTCACTAAGTCAAAATGGTTACTTTCAGTTTCTTCAGAAAGCATTTAAAGATACGCTCGATTGTTCAAATTTATCATTACAAGCAAGATTGAAATGGTTCCAATATGACGGTGTTCCACCTCATAACATGTAGCCTTTACAAATTATTTAAATGATGCTTTTCCTAACTCATAAGTGAGAAGAAATAAACCAATCCCAGGGCCACCTAGATCTCCTGATCTGCGCGTTTTAGAATTTTTTCTGTGGGGTTATATAAAAAACAAAGTATATGAAAAATCATATCAATCCGTGGAGGATCATAAACTAGCTGTTATTGAAACATTTAATTCAATTTACATGAGAATAGTCAAAAAATCCATAAATTCAATTTTAAAAAGATATAATTTATGTCATAATAGTATTAATAGTGGACTCTATGACCACATTTTTTTAATTAAAATTTCTCTCCCATTGATATATTGATAATTACAAAATTACTTTATACTGTTGTTTCATTTTAATTTACCTCTGTAAAACTAATAATTGCAATATTGCTATTATTATAAACAACTGCAATTGTTTTACTTTCACCTTTTTCATGGCTACCTATTTTTTTATTTATAATAAAATTTAAAATGACTATAACTCACTTATTTTTAGAAATAACTATGTCGTATGCTATATTGGATTAAAGAGAAAAAAAAATACCTTTTGAATGAGGTCATAGCCAACTATGGTTTCCATTTAAAAAAATGTAAGTTTGCGTCATATCTCGGAAAATAATGGCGATAAAAATTTTCTGATATTTTTTTATCAATCTGCATAAAATTATCTAAAACTTTGTTCTTTACAGTTTTTTTCTATCTGTTATAATAACCGAGATATATTGATTTGAAAAAATTGATACTTTTTACTTTTTTTCAAAATATCTAGTTACCCTTGACTTTTTTGAGAACTTTGAAAGTGGAATTTTATTAGTCTCGTAAATCTACACTTCTTTCCCCATTTAACCGTTTCTCTATCTCTTATAGTTTCCGAGATCCCCATAGAGAACATCGAAAAAAACTCACCCTGTATATTTTATAAAATTCTTGGCAAGACTTTACTATTCATCATTTGAATTTATTACCCTTGATATTGAAGTAAATGGCATCCAACATTTGACATCCTGATGGTGTTTTCAACATAATAATATCTAATAATTTTCTTTTTTTGTTCTTTCCTGCCATCCACCATGAGGCCATTTGTGTTCGCCTATAAATACAACAACTACAAATACTTCTAAATATGATCTTCAGTTTTTGAGTTTATGACGGCACATTCGAGGAAATGTTTTAAGAAAATTTATAAATGAAGGAATGAAAGTCCACAGGTCGATAGCCGTTGGACAGAAAACCAAAATCCATTGTCTTATATCAGAATTTATTTTATTTGTTACATGTATTATATTTTATTGTTTTCTGTAAATAAAGATGTTTAGTAGTATAAATGAAAATTGTCGCCATTTTTTTGATTGTTTAATGATATGATGTAACAGTTATATATAATATAAGAAATATTTACAGAGAATAATAAAATGATTAAATTATAAAGAATAGTATTTTTGTGTAGGACAAGGGTAATATGATGGCCTCATAATTTTTAATCAAGTACGTATAGAAATATCACTCAACTATAATTAATAAAAGAGGGTTATTGCTAGATTTCTATTTGATTTGACGTAGTCACGGTTCTGGATTAATAGCCCTCAAGGCATGGTGAGCAAAGGGCCCAATCCATTTATATTATTACTATCTCTAAAATAGGGTTTCAAATTAAACTTTATTTTAAGCTTTTATTGAGTTTTTAAGGACATGTTCATTAAATTGAATGTTTACTTGATGTTATTGGAAAATAGTGGCTAAAATAAAAATGAGTGTTTATGATAGCTGAAATGGGATTACATTTCTATATTTCAATCTTGTGAATTCCTTAAGAAGCCATTAATTTGTGTTGTGGTAGTATATGTGCAAATATTACATTTAACATTTTTATATTCTATAATATTTGTGAAAATATGATAAAAAATAGGATTGAATAAATTATTTTCTGATTTCAGGATTGTAATCATCCTGAGACAACTGAAGTGATAAGCCGATATGTGCCACAAGTGTCATTGATAAAACAGCCAGATCAGACGGATATTGACGTACCACCAAAAGAAAAGAAATTCAAGGGTTACTTCAAAATTGCACGCCACTATGGCTGGGCACTAAATGAGATTTTTTTCAACTTTAATTTTGAGTCTGTGATCATTGTGGAAGGTTAGACTACGATCCATGTATATTTGATTAATTTCTTGATTTAATTTATTATTTTAGATGATCTGGACATAGCGCCAGATTTCTTTGAATACTTCTTGGGCACCTATCCATTATTGCAGAAAGACTCTTCCCTGTGGTGCATTTCTGCGTGGAATGATAACGGAAAAACTGGCCTCATTGATGACAAAAGGTCGGATTTATTGTATAGGACGGATTTCTTTCCAGGGCTAGGCTGGATGATGCTGAAATCCCTATGGGCAGAACTGTCTCCAAAATGGCCCAAGTCGTAAGTTAGATTTGGTGATGCGGGAAGACCATCCCTAAAGGTAACATAAATAATTGCTGTTTTAGGTATTGGGATGATTGGATTAGGCAACCTCAACAACGCAAAGAGAGGGCCTGCATTAGGCCTGAAATTTCTAGGACGCGAACGTTTGGTAAAATCGGTGTATCAAAGTAAGTAATTTAAGAACTAAATCAATAAAACATAAAGGGGAGAATATTGATCAAGTTTTATTACGATATTACCATAAAGGTGACATCTATTGTCACCGTAATCGATGTGTAACCCGGAGGGTTAAATATTCCAAAGTAAATCTCGATTCCCTGTCTCCAACTGCTCTCATGCTGATGAGATCTAAAATAGATCGAAACCAATCCGTGGATTTTGTTGACAGGGAACAATAATTAATGTTTACAAAATTTTATATTAATAAAAAGTGAATAATTGTATTTAATATAAATAATAATAACTAAATAAAGTTATTTGCGGTTTCTAAACCACATGAATTGCCATTTACAACTACACTTATTTGTGGTAAAATATGTTTGAATTTGCAAATATTATTAATAATAAAATAATAGTAATTTTACAACATTACAAATAATATTAATATACAACGTGTCCACGTAAGTATGCAACAAACAGGAAACTTTTTTATTATTAATTTCTCAGAAAATTTTATTCTTTATAAAAGATGGTGCTTGATCTTAAACATACAAAAATGACATTCGACGATATATTAGCAAGATAATGAACAATTTTTATAACTTTTGCGCTTATTAAGCAAATTTTATCAAGTATTCTTAGTTTTGACGTATCTGTATAAATTATAGCAGAGCTTTATAAGATAGAGCAGAGTTGGTGCTAATATGTGGCGATAATTATAAGACCTGCAGAGAAGCAGAGAAACAGCTGAAGTTTTTAACAGCAGGCACCCCGAAAAGAGAATCAGTTATTCATAAGTGTCAAGAATTTTAAAGCAATTTAAAACAAAAGAAAAATTTGAATTGCATTTTAAAAAAGAACGTACTAAATCAGTGAGAAATGTGGCGAATTCGTTGGATATCTTGCAAAGCGTGGTTGAAAATCCTCAAATACCTGCTAGAAAATGCTGCTGTTTACGGATGAAGCTACATTTACTACAAATGGTGTAGTTTCATCACAAAACTGTTATTGGTGGTCAAGAGAAAATACAGCAATCCGAATTATCTGCAAAAATCATTTTGAACAGAAATATTAAAAGGCCTTACATATTTCGCTGGAGTGTAAATTTAGAAAGATATTGACAGGTTACCTTTGATTACAAGAAATTCTCTTTGGTTTTTGCAGGATGGGGCACCTGCACATAGTGTTAGTGTCGTAGTTGGATAATTAAATGAACAATCTAATGGGAAATGGATTGGATATTTAAGATTTCCATGGCCTGCTTGTTCACCCGATCTAAATCCACTTGATTACTTTTTATAGGGGTGGTTAATCGCTCTACTATAATTTATACAGATAAGTTAAAACTAAGAATACTTGATAAAATTCGTTTAAAAAGTGCAAAAGTTATAAAAATTATTCATTATCTTCCTAATATTGCGTCGAATGTCATTTGTTTTGTCTTTTTTGTATGTTTAAGATCAAGCACCAATTTTTATAAAGAATAAAATTTTCTGAGAAATTAATAATAAAAAAGTTTCCCATATGTTGCATACTTACGTGGACACGTTGTATATAAGTGGTAAAATATAATAGAATAAAAACACGATTGTGTAGACCTTAACTTTGTGATATATTTTATATAAAGCAAATAATACAAGTAACTTTGTTATTATTGTAAGTAAAATACCAAAAACTGCAACAAATAGGCTACATTTTACATATATTTTTTGTGATATTTTATTAGAAAGGAGTGCAAAGATGTAATGAAATAAATAAATAAAATCTCTTATGTGTGTTTTGGACACCACCGTCATTTGGACTATGAAAGCATGGAAGACAAATGTCCTATAACATCCTAAGCCGAGATGGATAAAGCACATCTGAACAAAGTTCAGTGTTGCTCATCATACGTACAGAAGTAAAAGCTAAAATACACATATTTGCGGATAGAGCTAGCTATGTTGACTGAACTGGAACTGGAGCTAAAAAGATCCCTGGAATACCACTACCCGGTCTTCCAGGCAACTCACAGGGTAGATACCCAAAAAAGAACTAAGGTGAACTTTAAGAATAAAAATATATCTCCATCCTTATAAACAATAAAACTATTCTTTTCACTTTAACAAGTACTAAAATTTTTTCAAGGCTTGTTAATGACAGACAAGTATATTTACTGAAAGATGAATCTGAAAAGAGCAGGACCGCTGTTTCCTAAAACAAGTTCAGGCACAAAGAGGAATGTCGAACTCAGAGAATATGTTTTAGTTTGAATGCCTCTAACATTTTGGTACTATATACAGGGTGGGCCACGAATAACGACCATTAAAAGTTTACGGGGTTCCTGCAGGAGAAAAAATCTGAAAAAAATCAACATTGTACGGTTGATTGCGATCTCCTCATAGAAAATATTTTTGACTTTCTATCACTTCCGGTTGTACCGGAAATGGCTACCAACTTTGTTATTTTAAACGGAACATACTGTATATTATTTTAATTTTAAATTCCTTGTTCGATTGCCTACCTCTCCATATGGGTTTATGTCCACTTAACTTTTACAGTTTTTGATTTAAAAATTTATTTGTCAAATATTGACCTCAAATAGGCGTTTAGAAAAATGCTTATAACTTCTAGTAGGTACAAGATAGACATACGTGCGGCATCATGTTTTGTACCTAATCGATTCCTCTACAACGGAAAAACATTGTTGTCAATTTTGACAGTTGGTATTTCAAAAATATCAATATTTCAGCGCCCACTTAAAAATAAAAACATCATATTTCAATTTTTTCAAATGGAATGACCAATATATCTTATAGGGTGATTCGCAAGACAATTTGCTACAAAAAAGTATTATACATCATTATATCTAGAGCCAGTAGTTTTTAAGTTATTTCGAAATTTATTTCCTCTCACATTTCAATAATTCCTGTTATATTCACACAGGCACTATAGTAGGCTTCTGTCAATATTTATTGAATCGAATTAGGAAAAATTCGTCCGAATATTATTAAAATGAATAGTTATCCCCAGTTACAACTTACAAATACAACTGAAGCAAGAAGACTAGAATAAAATAATTTTTAAATAAGTAATTAAATGCAGGAACTGAAAAAAGTTGTCAGAAAAAAAATTATAACAATTGTTCAAAATGATAACCATTAACATGTAAACACTGTGCAGCACGTGTTGCATCACCCTCTTATGTTGCTCGCCTAATTTTTTCTGAATTAAGATTCCGCGAATGCAGCTTGCAACTTTTCTTCCAATTCTTCTCGGGTATTGTCGGCATTTGCATAAACTTTATTTTTTATACGACCTCAAAGATATATGTAGATTATCAATTGACACACATGTGATTGGTTTTTCTATTGAAAATAACGGGTGTCCAACAATTATTGCAGTCCCGGGTGGCGTTGGAATCAAAAACGTAGGTCAATTATTTCATGTTAATTGTCAAACATAACCTAAATGTGCATTAAAAATGTCAGTTTATTTATTTGCAACATGTAAGAATCGACCTACGTTTTTTATTCCAACGCCACCCGGGACTGCAATAATTGTTGGACACCCGTTACCTTCATGAGAGAAACTTGATTTGTTCGTCCAAATTATATTAATTTTAAGCAACAACAACTCACAAAAAACAATCCTGTTCTCTGCATCTTGAGAAAATAATTCTTGCACCAAATTATATTTATAATTATGCATCCGATACATTTTCCAAATTTTTTGGAGTGGGGTTCTGCTTACTCTCAAATCCTCCTAGCAACCTGATGCGCGTTGATTTGCTTGAAAATAAGTCAAAACATTTACTTGAATTTCCTCATTCTCGGTTATTAGCTTTGGTTGATTTTTTTCTGCGTTTTGTTTTCCAAATAGTACAAAATTTGACTCCAGTCTTCGAAACTTTTTTCTATCCATCGGCGGTAAGTGTGGATAAGTTTCGTTGAAAGTTTTGCAAGTTCTCTCAACAATTCTGTTGCACTGGCCATATATGATACATAAATTCATAATTTCTTTATTGGTATAGGTATTCATTTTATTATTACTCGAAAGAAGCGTACACAAATATTAATACGTTGGATTCAACAAATATTGACAGAAGCTTACTATAGTGCCCGTGTAAATAACGGGCGTCCAACAATTATTGCAGTCCCAGGTGGCGTTGGAATCAAAAACGTAGGTCAATTCTTTCATGTGCCAAATAATTGAACTGACATTTTAATTGTTAAACATAACTTAAATGTGTATTTAAAGTGTTGTTAATTTTACTCAAGGTTTTTATTAAAATCTTATTTTCGCAACGGCAGTCGTTTGGAAAATGGAGAATGGGAGTATTCAACGGAACTAACGTCGCAAGAATTTCATACAAGATTTCCGCATGTAATTATTATTAACTATACGTTTTCTCGTGATGTGAGAGCTATTGTGCAATGTTTTCGCGATACAGGATCGGTGCAACACAGAAAGGGTGCAGGCAGACCTAGTGTAAGAAATGAAAATCTTGTGCAAAACACAAGAATCACTATAGAAGGAGAACCTTCTGGAAAACGACGTTTTCCAAACGGCGGCCGTTGCGAAAATAAGAACCTATTCTGTTCTTGAGTAAACATATTCTAATTACTTATTAAAGTTAAAAACACTTCTGGATCTGGATTGAGTTTGCCAAGGGTGATCAAATCATTGACCAGAGCACTTAGGCCTCACTAGGCCCATTGTGCCCCCCTGACTGGGACAGCCCTGCGTTGTTCTATCACTCATTTAGCCACCTAAGATGGCGAGCAAAGGACAGCACAACGCTGGGAGGGTTATCCCTTATGTTGGCCATGCTCGGCCAGAGCTCCCCTAGCATGGACTCTCTAAGGTGGGCGAGAGCCGGGCAGGTGGTTAACACATGTTCCACTGTCTCGTCCTCTTCTTCACATGCTCTACATATGGGGGTTTCCACCAGTCCCATAGTAAACAAGTGTTTCCTTAGCTGACAGTGACCCGTAAGGATACCTGTGATAAGACGCAGATTCCCCCGGGATAGTCGCAAATAATATTCAGCTGTTTTCAGATTGGGTGAGCGTATTGCTTCCTTGGCCTGTCTGCAGCCTGAGGTGTTGTCCCAACGTTGTTTTAGCATCTTGAGAGTATTTTGTTTGAGGATATCAGTGAGGCATTTCGGGGTTGGCGCGATCGGAGGCCCGTCCGTGGTATCACTGAGAACCGATCCAGCTCGCGCCAACTCGTCTGCCTTGCTGTTGCCTTCTTCATTATTGTGTCCCTTGACCCAGCGCAGCTCAATACTGTTTGATTGTGCTGCTTGTTTAAGGGTGTTGTGACATTCTTTTACTAGTGTTGAGGTGATCTTGTGACTACTCACTGCTAGTATTGCTGCCCTACTGTCTGTAAGGATTTGGATGTTCCTATCACGGATGTCTCGGTGTAGGATTTCTTTCGCCCCTTGGATGATGCCAACGATCTCTGCTTGCAGAGTAGTTGTGTGCTTCTCTAGGGGTATAGCTAATGAGAGGTCCATTTGTTGCGAGTAAATTCCCGCCCCGGATCCTCTTTTGGTTTTAGAACCATCGGTGTAAATTCGGAGGGTTTCCCCACCCTCTACACTCCCGGTTCCTCTTTTTATCGATACATTATAGGGTCTATTGAAGACGTAGCAGGGTGGCAAATTGTCTGTCTTCCTTCCAAGGAGGGGTGTCTTTTTGACAGCCTCCTCTAAAAGGTGACAGTGTCTGCCAGCCCTGCCTCCTTTGTACCAAAGTCCAACTGAGTTTAGGCGCAGTGCTGCCGCCGTGGCCATCTCCTCTACGTATAAGTCGAGAGGTGGAAGGCAGAGCATTGCTTCCATTGCTGCAGTGGGTGTTGTTCGCATTGCTCCGGTCGTGCTGAGGCATGCTATCCTTTGCAACTGAGTAAGCTGCTTTGCTGAGGTTTTCTGTCTGGCTCTGGGCCACCAAACCAGTGCTCCATAGATTAGCATTGGTCTTACTACCGCTGTGTACAGCCAAAGTGCTATCTTGGGAGATAGCCCCCATGTCTGCCCCACAGCCCTCCGGCATTGCCAGAGGGAGACGCATGCTTTTTTACATTTCATTTTGAGATGTGGTTCCCACGTCAGCTTGCCGTCGAGGATCACTCCCAGGTATTTGACCTCTGACGACAATGTCAACTGGGTGTTGAGGAGCATAGGAAGCTTTAGCTTACCTAGTTTCCTTTTTTTTGTGAAGAGGACCATTTCAGTCTTTGACGGGTTTATAGTCAGAGACTGGTCGTTACACCAGTATTCGATTATTTTGAGGGCTTCCTGCATCAAGCTGCATAGCACCGTCTCAAATCTGCCTGTTAGCAGGATGGTTATGTCATCTGCATATCCTATGGTGTGGAAGCCATTATCGTTAAGTCGCCGCAGTAGGCTGTCAACAACTATGTTCCACAGGAGTGGTGAGAGTACTCCACCCTGTGGGCAGCCTTTTGCAACGATCTTTCTGACAGTGGTATTTCCTACATTTACTGTGACTGCCCTATTCTCCAGCATGCTTTTGATCCATCCACTAACTGTGGGGTTCACACCATGCGTGGAGAGAGCAGTTTCCATTTTTCTGAAGGTCGTTTTATCGAAAGCACCTTCTATGTCAATGAACACGCCCAAGGTGGACATTTTGTTGTCCAGCGATCTTTCGATTCGGTCTACAACAGTGTGCAGAGCCGACTCCGTTGATTTCCCCTGAGTGTATGCATGTTGGTTAGCGTGGATCGGATTCGTAATCAAAGCCGTCTCGCGAATTAATCTTTCGCACAATTTCTCTAACGTTTTCAGGAGAAATGACGTTAGACTAATTGGGCGGTGTGATTTGGCTAGTGTATAATCTATACGACCAGGTTTCGGTATGAAGATAACTTTTACTTCTCTCCAAGCTAGAGGGATGTATCTGAACGCAATACATGCCCTGAAGATTTTGGCTTCCGAGAGGTTAGAAGAGTAACTTCCATCCTCTCGTTTTAGGCAACCTGGTTGTCGTGAGGGATCCTTTGAGAGGATCTTTTTGAGCCTTGCAGCTGCCGAGGTAGTTTCAACCTCCTCACAAAAAGACCGCCAGTCTGCCCTTTGTTTTTGCCTTATTAGTTTTTTGTAGTCTTGTTGGATGTTTTTATAGACCATCCAGTCCGACTGTTGTTTAGATTTCTTTGCTTTGTTAAAGGATTTTCTCGCAGCTCTTCTGAGATGGTCGAGTTCTCCGCACCACCAAGGTGTGGCGTTCTCGGAGTCTTCCACCTTTCTCGCAGGGCAGGAGTCCTTATATGCTTTTATAATGGAGTGTTGAAGCGTATTTACATAGGCTTCAATGTCTTCCATTGTATTAAGTTGGCCGGTAGCTTCGCAAGTTCGCAGACTCCGCGAGAGGTTGTCTGTGTAGGCATTCCTATCCGTTAGTCTTGGGTTGCGAAGGTAACGTGTTTTCTTACCGGTTGTATGTGTTAGTGTGTATTTGATCCACCTATGATCTGACATTGAAACCGACGGTGACACATGCCAGTCGTGGATTTTGTTTGAGTTCCCTCTAAAAACACTTTAATTTCACATTTAAATTATGTTTGACAATTAATCATTTATTTGGCACATGTAAGAATCGACCTACGTTTTTGATTCCAACGCCACCCGGGTCTGCAATAATTGTTGGACACCCGTTAGAACAGGAATCTTTCAAATAAAAATTCTGAGAGGAAACAAATTTCGAAATAACTTAAAAACTACTGGCTCTAGATATAGTGATGTATAATACTTTTTTGTAGCAAATTGTCTTGCGAATCACCCTATAAGATAAAATATTGGTCATTCCATTTGAAAAAATTAAAATATGATGTTTTTATTTTTAAGTGGGCGCTGAAATATTGATATTTTTGAAATACCAACTGTCAAAATTGACACATGTCCGTTGTAGAGGAATCCATTAGGTACAATACAAGATGCCGCTCGTGTGTCTATCTTGTACCTACTAGAAGTTATAGGCATTTTTCTAAACGCCTATTTGAGGTCAATATTTGACAAAAAAAAATTTAAATCAAAAACTGTAAACGTTAAGTGGACCTAAACCCATATGGAGAGGGTGGCAATCGAACAAGGAATTTAAAAATAAAATAATATACAGTATGTTCCATTTAAAATAACAAAGTTGGTAGCCGTTTCCGGTACAACCGGAAGTGATAGAAAGTCAAAAATATTTTCCATGAGGAGATCGCAATCAATGTTGAATTTTTTCAGATTTTTCCTCTTGCAGGAACCCCGTAAACTTTTAATGGACGTTATTCGTGGCCCACCCTCTTTATTGGATTTGCAAATACTTCTGGGTAGTGTTAGTTTTCCGAGATGTACTTCACCATGGTCAGCATACCACGGATATATTTAATCCTAATTAGTTTTTCTTTGGCATTCGTCTCATGCAACAGTTCAATAGAGCTTGATTTGACGGGGTGTTTGATCTCTTGAAATATTTATTGTTGTAAAAGTATGATATTTCAGTTTAACTATGTTCCGGATTGTTGCAATAACCATCAATTCATTGGCAAGCTGAATCTTTAAACGTTTCGTTTCCTATTCGGGCAGGTAGGATCATATTTTCCAAGTCCGGTTGGCTTGAAAAGACCTTACTCAACTTGTAGTAACAACAAAAGTTCTTTAGTACTAGCAATATCCATTTCCTGTTATTTGTGGTTGGATTTACAGTTAGTTTCAGGTAACCTGTAAATAATTATGTTATATTTTCTATGTTCACGAACAGAAATCTCCTGAACTATTTTCCTAGTAAACTCAAGCGTCGAATGTTCAGGTGGAAGAGATGAATTGACTTCAGATATGCTATTGTTAGGGCTGTTGAGTTTTAAGAAACATTTCTTCCATTTCCAGAATTTTCCATTATTTTGTGCTATATTTTATTGAAATATTATTTTCCTTTTATTATCAGCAATTTCTTTTCTAACCTTTTTAGATTTTTCCTGTTAATATTATATTATTTTATTTATTCCACTTTTTCACATCCTTTGCCTGATTCCAACAGGAATTATGTGATGATTTGTTATAAATAATAATACTTAATATATAATTTAAAACATAATATATAAAACATCTACTTTTGTAAAGCTAATTTAGCTAGTAATATTTATGTAATAAATACATTTCAATTAAATTAAGTTTATAAGAAGTATTGTCCAAAAACTTAGGGTCATCTTCAATCATATCTGTTTTCAAATATTACGTCCTTGTTATGTATTTACCTACTTATTGATCATATGATGAGCAAATAATATATAGGCGGCTCACATTCACAGATAAGAATGTCAATGTCCAATGTATTTATCTAGATTATCATATCTGTATGTAAATTTATGAAAGAGATATTTTTTTCTCTTTCAAAACATATTTCACATATCTGAGTAAAATTTCATTTCATTTCAAATAATTATATTTTCTGAGTTTTTAAGATTTCTAAATTGAATTTTTTTGTTTATTACAGATATTCACGTTTGTCATATTTTAAGTTAAGAAAAATCATTTAAAATTTTATTTTTGTATTAATGTTTTCCCAATTTTTATTCAGAACAGTTAAAACAAATATGTACATTAAAATGGTCCAGAATACAAAGAAATCATTTATACCATTAACACCTGTTTTTTTAGAGAGTAAATGAAATACTGTTGACGTTTTATACCTCTATTTATTGTACAACATACACAAACGAAGTCATTGTCAAGTTTTGAACTATCAGCTCCATCATATTAAGTTGATGCCCTTTTTCTGAAAAGAGGATCACTTTAATACCGCCTACATGGTGTTCCGTCTCTATGCAGTGCTCAGTTAATCCCGTTCCCAGTGTTTGTTTTTGTATTGACTTATTGTGTTCTTTAATCTTGTTTTAAAATTACACCCTGTTTGTCCCATATAAATTCCGCTGCAATTTCCACACTATTTATAATTTCAGCAACTCAGCTTGATACTATGAAAACAAAAATCTTTTTTGTTAAATAGTTTTTTTTTACTTATTTAACACTTATATCAAAATAGAAGCTATTAACATAAAACATATGACTTATTGAATTTGTTCTTGCACATCATTCTAAAGTGTGAATTTAGAAAATGTTTTTACAAATGCATAATGTAGACAGAATTTAATGAAAATATTTTTTGCAGTATTAAGAGAAAAACATGATTTAAATCTATAACTTGAACTATGTAATTTAGAACATTAACTTCAGGAGAACAAATTATAATTTATATTATATTTCAGTGGGATGTTCTTCGAGAAGCATCTGAAGTATATCAAATTGAATGAAAATTTTGTGCCTTTCACAAAGATGAACCTAAGTTACTTAATGAAGGTAATATTTCGATACTTTTCATGGTGTAATTGTCAGTGTATTAATTTTATGTGCAGGACGTGTACGATCAAGACTTTATTAAAAATGTATACCAAAGTGCTGTGGTAAGTTACCAGGAGTTAAAGGATGACAAGGTGGCCTACGATGGTCCTGTGCGGATAGTCTATTACACCAAGGACGCGTTTAAACACACTGCCAAGTTGTTAGGACTTATGGATGATTTCAGGGTAATGTATTATAGTTTATGGAATTAGTATAATATATTATAATTTGAAGCAATTTATTTAAATTTCTTAATCCAGCATAATAATAAATTTAAGAGGTACTTTTAGTTTAAAAATTAATTTATAAAAGTGCATTTTGAAGTCAAGTGGCCAAAGATAACAAGCAAATTTAATTTAAATTATTGACTCATTGTATTTAATTATCTAACAAAGCAATAAGTTAAAGTCAAGTGAAAAAAAATAATTAATATGAATAATTCAACAAAAACAGATGAAGAAGTTGGATGTGTTTGTGTTGATTGCAATCAGTACTTTACAAGTGTTTTTGTTAAATGCTCGTTATAATAAAAAATGTTTATAAAAGACAATACTATTTTACATCAATAAGTAATTCACAAAATATGATGAATATGTCTTCACATAATTTAGAAAATGAAAAAATCATATTTTCCTAGTTAGATGTGTTCTAAATTCCACGTAAGTGAAGAATAAAAAAAATCGACCCAACTGTCAATATTTTTATTCTTTACTTCTTTCAATAAAATTCCAAAAACTTATCACAATGACAAATTGTTTCAAGAGGAATGTTTATTTGCTATAAAGCTTAGTGTTGCATTATTTATTTTATTTATTATTTAAAAAAAATATTAAGAAGATTTCTACTACGCCCTCGTTTAATTTTTAATTTTTTAAATTTAAGTTTCAAGTAATCAAATTAAACACTTCATTGCCTTCCATCTGACATTGCCATTGAAAAAATAGTTGTAGGAAGACAAGATAGTTCTTATGATGCTACATTTAAATTAAATTTCAATTATATTTTTCCAGATTTAATATAATTAAATTTTTAGTAATTAACACAAACAATTTAATAGCTTAATGAGTAGATAATTTCAAAGCAACACATATGTTTATTATACTTAATTAAATATTTTTAACAGAACTATAGAATATAGTAAATAAATAAATATATATAAAATATAAATATTACATCTCTAACAATAGCTTATTATGATTTGATTAATAATATAAATGAATATAGTATGGATTAAACGTAGTATGGCAGATGACATAAAAACATTAAACAAAATAATTACATGAACGTAAAATAATAGCTGCAAAATACCATGTTTGTCATTATTAATTAATATTAAAATACATATTTTAATTTGTTTATTAAAATACATAAATACATACCATAATTTTTTTTATAATTTACCAAATTGCAAACAATTATAAAATGTCCATTATGTTTTAGAGTGGAGTTCCAAGAACAAGCTATCGAGGAATCATTACATTTTATTACAAGAGTCGCACTGTACACCTAGCACCCAATATCAATTGGAAAGGTTACGACTTGACTTGGAGTTAATCCTTTATCACTTACATACTAATGTACAAGGCAATGAGAAATTCACGAGTGGTTGTGTTTGTTTTATCTAATTTATATCCAAATAATTGTTGCATTTATTGGTAAGGAGATTAAAGTGCTTCTTATGTAAATAGTGTTTGTTGATTTTTGGTCGGGAAGTGAATGCAGTGCGAATATTGAATGTGTACAGTTAGTTTGGCTTGAATATCTCTGTTGTTTCCATTATGTATATAAATGTATGCAAAAATTCGAGTGTAACGGTACAATCAGTTTATTTATATAAATAGCATAAATAAAAACAATTAATTATGTAATTTAGTAGTTTTATTTATTGTAATTAGTCGTCATCCTGGCCTATCATTACGTCGTCATAGTTGTTCATATAACGTTTGACTTTAAAGCGAACCCAGTTGATAAGCTTGTACTTGCGAACATAATATATTCCGACTATCAAAAATAACACAATGATTATAGGAATTAGCACTGCCGCTGCGACATGGGATTCATCGGGTGGTAAAGATGCCGAGCACGGACTACTATCCGAAGTCCTGTTGAAGCCCGGCATGCACTCGCATGTACCCTCTTTGGATTTGTCATTTATCACATTACATAGTTCATTTTCTCCACAGTTTTCAGTATCCAGATCGAATGGATTGCATGATTTTCCTAGAAAATATACCATGAGAGGAATAATATAACCTAGAGGGTTATTAATTATTACTCACCTAAGGCAAAACATATGCCAATAGGAATAATAAAAAAGACCTGGGTGTAATTAATCCTGGTCATCTTCATCATTGTTTACATTTTTCCTGACACAAAAAACAACCATTTGATTAATTCATGGGTAATTGAAAATAATAAAGAAAATCGTATCGTTGTTCAAGAGGAAACGAACACACGGTCCGAGCTGGAGATTATATTAGATAATTGATTTCATATTGTACGTTTATAATTCTTGGGGTATTTATTCAATTTATTTTGATAAGGCGGATTTGAACGCACACAAGTCGACGGGCCGCCTCTGCGAATTACGTATATACGGGCCATTCAGCGTGAACTGGCTTCATTGGTCCGACTCAAAACTTACCACCAATCAGGTTCCTTCATTGATACCAACTCTATAAAATTTCTTTATTAGAAAAATCGATAACAAGTTAAGTTAATTTCTTAGTATAAAACTACAATTTATGCGAATAACACTATTGTTAGTACATACGATAATATAATTTTCAATAACTCATTACAATTACCGATAATAACGTTCTTATTATACACGGTTGCCGCTCTTAGCAAAATTTCAGTATTTAGAGTGAATCGATTGAGAATAGTTATGTTGCAATCAGTGAGTAAAAGTTCTTTTTTACGAAAAAATAATTTTAATGCATAAGTAAAAGGTTACGAACGCTAAATTTAAATGATAAGTATAATCTCTAATTCACTTTTTTAAATTTCTGAATGCTCTACGAACTGCTTATTTTTTTAACGTAAATTAATGGCAAAAAATAGGTAAAATATAAGGGGGACCCAAAGAGTTTCAGTACTAATGCGAGGTTTTTAAATTTTAGTTCCTAATTTTATTGTTGTTTTCAGAATTTAATTTACTACATGTAGCAACATCGCAGTGATGAAAGTTGTCTATGGTTGTTGTCAAAAAGGTTATAAAAATTTCGTCATATTTCGGCCCGTTGTAAATAAAATCCGTCGTTCAACCCTCTCAATACGCAACACCACAACGCGTTTCATGTAACCCAAAATATGTTTTCCCTGCAAAACCAAAACCAGGTCAGTCCAACTAATCACTTAGGTTACAAAACCCTAATAATTGTTTCTTATTTTATTGTGAGAAGGCCCTCTTCACACTATCCCAAGTCTCGGCGATTTTAACCCCACGACAGAATGCTTATCTCAAGAAAGTTGGACAGAAGACAGCAGATTCCAAAATATTATGTTTGGACAGTTTCACAGAAACTTTGAAAAATTGCGATTTCTCATTTGCAAAACATTTGAATTCCTCTAGTTTAGAAGATCATTTCATCAATAAATTTAACGTTTCTTATGTCTCCAAGGAAACGTTCTTTGAGAATAAATATGGATCCAGCCAAGAGGAGATTGCTTCCAATTCAATACCTACAATTGTAGTGCGCCGAAATAAACCCATAGATGTACCTCAATTATTTTTGGAAAAGATCGTACATAACTTCAAATACAGGAACAACTTTACCTTTGATGTGCAAGTGCGTGGATTTAAGACCGACAGAAGTGTACATGCCGAGCTTAACAGAAATCCCACACTCATTTCTAGGATAAAGACCCTAATGGGATTAAGTTCTGTAGAAGCACCAGAAGCCAAGGTTGTTAATGAAACAGTGCCTGCGCCTAATGAGAGGTTAACAAAGTTGTTAAGTACCGATGATCCTAATGTGACTGAGAATGAGAAACAACGTATAAAAATCGCATTTGCCGAGGGTTATATATTAGGGAATAATCCTAGTATCAAAACTGGAAAGGCAGCTAGGTATTTCAAAATTGTACAACAAGTGCTTACTGTCGCTATTTTTCTAGCTATAGTAGTCAGTTTGATTGCAAGTACAAATGGTTCAGTTTTTAGGTAAGGACAATAATCTTATATTAAATATACATAATGTGTAAACAGATTTTGAGGTGTTTATACATTGTAAACAAGTTTTTACTGGCAAGCAGCCATGAAAATTGTAAACACTGGCTGCAAGCTTTGTTATCTCAATAATTTTTTTCTTTTTATCAATGTTTGTAGAATTCAATTGGGGAATCAAGTTGAGGTCGATCCAGAGGACATTCATGTCACATTTGATGATGTAAAAGGTGCCGATGAAGCCAAACAGGAACTAAAAGATGTTGTGGAATTTTTGAAGAATCCTGATAAATTCTCCAATTTGGGTGGTAAATTACCCAAGGGAGTATTATTAGTTGGCCCTCCAGGTATATTGTACATACATTAATAATGTGCTTAATGTAGACTGAGCTATATATTATTGGAATCTATACTATTATATCAACGAACGCTATTATTTATTTATTAGTTAAGTAAATTATTCATTTATATATTTTGCATTTCAGGTACGGGAAAAACCTTGTTGGCACGAGCGGTTGCTGGCGAAGCAGGGGTCCCCTTTTTCCATGCTGCAGGGCCTGAATTCGATGAGGTTTTGGTGGGTCAGGGGGCACGTAGAGTTCGAGATCTTTTCAGTGAGTATACTTTTTTCAATTGTAGTAGATGTATTTACTTAAAAAAATCACATTAAACATCTCCAAAGTGTATTATGCAAATATGTTGGCTTAGTAAGTAAACATTAGCTCTTAAAGTTGTGTCTTCTATTTCAACACTAATTCATAAAATTAAATCATTAAGAAAACTTCAAATATAAATTACATAATTTGCAGATTGAGTAAAAATAAACTTTATTTTAGAACTGTAACGTAATAAAAGATTTTTGTTTGTACAATGTGTATTAAAACATTTGCATAGAATATAACTTTATGTGATATATAATTGTATTGCAAAATTCTTATTATTCAACCAAAGGTATTAATATTTGCACATATTGCTGATAAAGAAGAGATACATTGAGGAAATAATCAAAGGAATCAATTTAATTATTTATTTTGATGCAAAAAAGATTGAAAATAAATTCTGTATAGAAATTATATAGGATTCAATGAATATTTCAATGGATGAGCCAGTGGCACAAAAGCCCGTATCTGGTGATGAAACATGCCATTAAATCTTTTAGTATTATTATTATAAATAATTTTTGAAATAGCTCAGTTGTATCTACATTACTGATTTAATTATATTTTTAAATTTCATACCTCGATTCCTTCTTCTATTTCTCCTATCGACTATTTCAGTTTCTTGTACATATTCCTCCTATTTCTCATTCAAATTCCTAAATTTATTTACAATCAAATCTTTCATTCTCCTCCCTTATTCTCTTCATAGCTAAATCTCTTATTCTGTTTGAAACTTTGCCTTTCTTGATCTCCCTCTTCCTGTTTTAATTAACTTATTATAGTTTATGATTATTCCTATCATTCCAATTTTCTAGTACATTATTGATGTCTACTCTACCTAATCTTGTTTTTATTTCTTTACTTTAAATACTATCCATAAATCATACTCAATAATTTATATTGCTTATATTTTCAATGTTCTTGTTTTTGTTTGATACAAAAGTAGATTCCTTTATTATCCAATATTGTATTCAAGCTATAATAAGCTTTGTTTGCTTTTGAGATCAATCCTAGACATTTGTATGATACTCATCTGCCCTATTCTGTTTCCATGTATTCTTATTTATATTTTTTATCTTATTAATATTTAGGTTTAATTTCCAATTATTTTTTTTCCTTGTTGGATATGCTTATATTTATAGTTTTCTTTATTTGGTATTATAACAAGATTTTCTGCATTTTCATTGTTATATAAAAAACAACAAGGATAGGTATATGTTTCAGATTCTAATACTACCTTTATATATATTTTTGGGAGTTTGTGTGTGAACTTATTGCAATGATTTATTTTCTGTGATTATTTAAATTCACACACTTGAAAAACAAATGTTTTTAATAATTGTGCAGTATTAATTATATGAGTCTACTTATTTACACATAGACGTATTTATTTACATAGTTTGCTAATTAAATTATGCACACTTATAATGTTGAATAACTGAATTTTTAATTCTGGAGAATAATTTTCAATTTATTTATTTTCAAACTTAGTAATTTAAATTAATTCTTGCTTTATTTTCTCAGAATTTTCTAAATATTCTACCTCAAGATATTTAGATTTTTTAAGCAAATATCAGAGCAGTTTTTAATTTAAGTTTCGAAATTTTCTCAATTTGCGAGATTTTCATTCGATGGTTTTAAAACCTTCCAGCATTTTGCAAGACTTCTAGTGATTTTTAGCATTATTTGAGAATTATTACCTATTTCTTGCATAATCTAATTAGAATTTTACAGAAATTTCTCCTTTAGATCTAGAATATTTACAGTATTTTCTTGATATTTCAATTCGAGATTTTTGCAAATTTTCTTTGATAGTGTCTCACCAGCAATATCTCCTGTCATCTTCTGGATCTGGATCTGGATTGAGTTTGCCAAGGGTGATCAAATCATTGACCAGAGCACTTAGGCCTCACTAGGCCCATTGTGCTGTCCCAGTCAGGCAGCCCTGCGTTGTTCTATCACTCATTTAGCCACCCAAGGTGGCGAGCAAAGGACAGCACAACGCTTGGAGGGTTATCCCTTATGTTGGCCATGTTCGGCCAGAGCTCCCCTAGCATGGACTCTCTAAGGTGGGCGAGAGCCGGGCAGGTGGTTAACACATGTTCCACTGTCTCGTCCTCTTCTTCACATGCTCTACATATGGGGGTTTCCACCAGTCCTATAGTAAACAAGTGTTTCCTTAGCTGACAGTGACCCGTAAGGATACCTGTGATAAGACGCAGATTCCCCCGGGATAGTCGCAAATAATATTCAGCTGTTTTCAGATTGGGTGAGCGTATTGCTTCCTTGGCCTGTCTGCAGCCTGAGATGTTGTCCCAACGTTGTTTTAGCATCTTGAGAGTATTCTGTTTGAGGATATCAGTGAGGCATTTCGGTGTTGGCGCGATCGGGGGCCCGTCCGTGGTATCACTGAGAACCGATCCAGCTCGCGCCAACTCGTCTGCCTTGCTGTTGCCTTCTTCATTATTGTGTCCCTTGACCCAGCGCAGCTCAATACTGTTTGATTGTGCTGCTTGTTTAAGGGTGTTGTGACATTCTTTTACTAGTGTTGAGGTGATCTTGTGACTACTCACTACTAGTATTGCTGCCCTACTGTCTGTAAGGATTTGGGTGTTCCTATCACGGATGTCTCGGTGTAGGATTTCTCTCGCCCCTTGGATGATGCCAACGATCTCTGCTTGCAGAGTAGTTGTGTGCTTCTCTAGGGGTATAGCTAATGAGAGGTCTACTTGTTGCGAGTAAATTCCCGCCCCGGATCCTCTTTTGGTTTTAGAACCATCGGTGTAAATTCGGAGGGTTTCCCCACCCTCTACACTCCCGGTTCCTCTTTTTATCGATACATTATAGGGTCTATTGAAGACGTAGCAGGGTGGCAAATTGTCTGTCTTCCTTCCAAGGAGAGGTGTCTTTTTGACAGCGTCCTCTAAAAGGTGACAGTGTCTGCCAGCCCTGCCTCCTTTGTACCAGAGTCCAACTGAGTTTAGGCGGAGTGCTGCCGCCGTGGCCATCTCCTCTACGTATAAGTCGAGAGGTGGAAGGCAGAGCATTGCTTCCATTGCTGCAGTGGGTGTTGTTCGCATTGCTCCGGTCGTGCTGAGGCATGCTATCCTTTGCAACTGAGTAAGCTGCTTTGCTGAGGTTTTCTGTCTGGCTCTGGGCACTGGTTTGGTGCTCCATAGATTAGCATTGGTCTTACTACCGCTATGTACAGCCAAAGTGCTATCTTGGGAGATAGCCCCCATGTCTGCCCCACAGCCCTCCGGCATTGCCAGAGGGAGACGCATGCTTTTTTACATTTCATTTTGAGATGTGGTTCCCACGTCAGCTTGCCGTCGAGGATCACTCCCAGGTATTTGACTTCTGACGACAATGTCAACTGGGTGTTGAGGAGCATAGGGAGCTTTAGCTTACCTAGTTTCCTTTTTGTAATGTATTCGAATAAGTCATCTTAAGTTGCCTATATTACAATGAAGAATTTATGTATGTATTTTTTGGCCGCAAGGCAACACTGTAAAAAAACACACGGTTGTATTGTAATAAAGACATGGTGTTAATGGCTGTCTGGTTTTATTGCACATTAGTGAAATATAATTAATTAGTAAGAACGCGGGTAACGAAGAACACAACACTTTTCTTTGTGAAGAGGACCATTTCAGTCTTTGACGGGTTTATGGTCAGAGACTGGTCGTTACACCAGTATTCGTTTATTTTGAGGGCTTGCTGCATCAAGCTGCATAGCACCGTCTCAAATCTGCCTGTTAGCAGGATGGTTATGTCATCTGCATATCCTATGGTGTGGAAGCCATTGTCGTTAAGTCGCCGCAGTAGGCTGTCAACAACTATGTTCCACAGGAGTGGTGAGAGTACTCGCCCCTTTGGGCAGCCTTTAGCAACGATCTTTCTGACAGTGGTATTTCCTACATTTACTGTGACTGCCCTATTCTCCAGCATGCTTTTGATCCATCCACTAACTGTGGGGTTCACACCATGCGTGGAGAGAGCAGTTTCCATTTTTCTGAAGGTCGTTTTATCAAAAGCACCTTCTATATCAATGAACACGCCCAAGGTGGACATTTTGTTGTCCAGAGATCTTTCGATTCGATCTACAACAGTGTGCAGAGCCGACTCCGTTGATTTCCCCTGAGTGTATGCATGTTGGTTAGCGTGGATCGGATTCGTAATCAAAGCCGTCTCGCGAATTAGTCTTTCGCACAATTTCTCTAACGTTTTCAGAAGAAATGACGTTAGACTAATTGGGCGGTGTGATTTGGCTAGTGTATAATCTATACGACCAGGTTTTGGTATGAAGATAACTTTTACTTCTCTCCAAGCTAGAGGGATGTATCTGAACGCAATACATGCCCTGAAGATTTTGGCTAGGTGGGCTGATAATATGTCCAGCCCCCATTGGAGGAGGGCCGGGAATATACCGTCCAAGCCTGGCGCTTTAAATGGTGAGAAGCTTTTGATTGCCCAGGTTATACGTGTCCCTTCCGTGAGGTGATCTGCCACCTCCCAATCCTCCTTGGAGGGGTTTGAGGGTGTGGGTTCTGACCAACCTTCATCGGAGGTGTTCGTACATCCTGGGCTCCTGTCATCTTATTCTGCACATTAAAATCCTACCTTTAAAGTACAATAATGCATTAACGTGGTGTTCTTTGCCATTATTATTCATTTTCACACTAATATAATGTGTGTGTCTATTTGTTTACCGATTACCATGTCACCACCCTGCTGCTTGAGAACAATTCCAGCTTATTCTCGATGATATCAGTTCAAACAAAAACATGCCTGGAGTGTCCCCAGTTTTTTTTTTGTGCTTGTAGATCACGACACATTTTCTAATATCATCCCACAATACTTTAACTTTATTTATTGTTATTCTTTTAGTATTTCCTAAATTTTATTGGTCAACATGCTATCGAAAGCTATTTCTAAGTCTATAAATATTGAAATACTTCTTAACTCTCCAGTTAACGGGTGAATTCAGAATCACACCATTCGACGGGTTGGATCTCTCAGACCCAAACTGTGTTTTATTTTTTTCCCTAATAACACATTAATATGCCCAGTTTCAGGTATGCATTTGTTAACCTAGTCTATTTTCCACTGCTAAGAGTAAAAATAGTGAAAAAAACATTATCGTGGGAGTTCCCATTTCTTAAAAATAAGTTACGTGTAATGCAAGTTTTCAAAAGAAATTATAAGTTGAAGAAATGGAAAAGACGATAACAATAACATAGTATGTGTAAAGTATATGGCTGAAGAAGAGTAAAAAAATGTAAATTTTCCAAAAATAGTCGTCTGCTTTTTGAAAATTCTCCATCTGGATTGTTTGTTTTATTTATTATGAATGCTTACAATGAACATGCTGAAAAAACATCAATGGCGATCTTCTTGTGTTTCGAGCTACATTATAAGATGTAACCATCCTGTCGACTACATCGACACGGCTTTTTGTGGAATTGTAGAACTCTGGTTTTTTATTATCACCAGTATTTTTGTCTGTTTTGTCACCGTAATGCATTGAAGATACAAGTAATACATTCTTCGACTTTCTTCGGACCTATGAAGTAAGTGTCATATGGAATGCAAAAATGAAGACTACAGATAACAGGGTCTATCTTTAACATTTTAACTTCTTTCGGCGAAGACTTTCGACTGAATTGCATTGTGCCAACTAGTTAACCGATAAACGCTTTCATTTCCACTTTATTAGTAAGTACAACGTATTTATTCTTGTATCTTGGTGCTATTTTTTGTATATACCTATTTTCGTCAACTGTTTCGTCACTTGGTTCCACCTTCTCCATAAAAATACAGAGATCTGGAGGTTGTACTAGAATTATCTGATTAGTTTCCATTTTCATCTGGTTCTTCTTGCTCCGTATCTCTTTCGTATTCGCAGATGTTTCAGAAACGTCCGGGGTTGGTACTTTATCATAAAGTGCCTGTAGCCTAATAATTTTCCTTTCATAAGCATCCATCTCGCTAAACAAAAGTAATGAAGTCACAGGTGGAAAACGCCACAAATGGAAAACACGCCTAACTTTCAGTTGCACTTCCAATAGAAAGAAAGAAAGAAAGAAACCTTTATTTGGCATTATTACATATACAAACTCTACTAAACTATATTCTAATAATAAACAAAAAATATAATCCTTCCATATCTTTCACTCCACTCTTCTCCTACCTCTCTCCCACCCTATTTTCCTAAGCACATTTACCCTGGCCCCATCCTCATTCATCCAGTCCGTCACCCTCCTGCACCCTTCCACCCACTCTCCACTCATCCCCTCGCATTCCTCCGCCAAATGCCTCCAAGTATCCCTTCCATTCTTACACAAAACGCACTTCCCATAACTCTCTCCCATCCACCACTTTCTCCCTCATCTGACCCACACCTCGCCCTTGCCATTGTCACCTTATCCTCTCTCCCCATTCCGCTCTCTAAATACTTCGGCTTTCTTCCATGCACCTGCCATCTCCCATATCCCTCATTGTACTCACTCCTCTCTATGCAGCCTTGCCTTTCTTGTCTCTCCACTTCTCTTTCCTTCTCATATACCTAATCAGCCACATTCACCCCTTTCTCAAGCCATTCATTCACCACCACCTCCGCCAAACCTACCCTTTTCGTACATTCTCCGCTCTCCATCTACCTTCCACTATACTCTTACTCATCCACCATACCTCCTTCACCAATCTCCCTTCTTCCAGCGCACACATTCTCATCTCGAACCTCACCACTCTCTTCACTGCCTCACACCCTAAGGTCTCCCTATCTAGCTCCTGTAACAATATATATTCCGGCGTCGACCTCTCCACCCCTAACACTCGTCTCATGCACCATCTTTGTTCCCGCTCCACACACTCATACCTCTTTGTTCCCCATACCTCCACACCATACAACAAGATTGGCTTCACGCACGCATCCCACAATCCACACATCACCCTCACATTATTTTCCATCCATCTCCCCCACCTCTCCCACACCACACCCCACGCTCTTCTCGCCTTTCCTTGTACCCATTTCATGTGCTCTTCATACCCTCCCGTACACTTAAAAATAAATCCCAAGTATTTGAACACTTTCACCCTTTCAATCACTTCCCCTTTCCATTTCAGCTCTCTCACTTTTCCTTCCCTTCCTTTGTTCCTAAACCTCATCCATTTCGTTTTCCCTACATTCACCCTTAACTCCCTCTTATCCATGTACTTTTCCACTCTTGCTAACATCTCTTTCAACCCCTCCCAGTCCCTCGCCATCAGTACCATATCATCCGCATATGCTAACATCCAAACTTTCTTCCTCCCAATCACTACGCCACCCGCTTGCCCTCTCCTCAATATTTCATCCAATTCACTTGTATATATATTAAACAATAGAGGGCTTAGCGGGCATCCCTGTCTCACTCCCATCCATGTTCTAAATTCCTCTGATACTCTATCCCCCACCTTAGCCACACACCATGTCTCCTGATATACTCTCCTCACAAACTCAACCATTCCCTCACTCACCCCTCTTCTTTCCAAACACTCCACCAATCTTTCCCTAGGTACCGAATCATACGCCTCTTTCAAATCTAGGAACACCGCATACACACTTCCTCTCTCTTCCATTACT
The DNA here is from genome assembly GCA_963969525.1 of Ontholestes murinus. Taxonomy (NCBI): domain Eukaryota; kingdom Metazoa; phylum Arthropoda; class Insecta; order Coleoptera; family Staphylinidae; genus Ontholestes; species Ontholestes murinus. The sequence goes on along the minus strand of OZ018397.1, from coordinate 28,159,360 downwards.
TTTTCTACCATCCTGGCCAGGGTAAATATCTGGTCTGCTGTACCTCTTCCCTTCCTGAACCCACCCTGCGTCTCTGGCACAAGACCTTTTTCCTCCACTTCCTTTACAAGTCTATTTTTTACTACAGTCATTGCTATTTTATACCCTGCGTTGGTAACGGTTATCCCCCTGTAGTTCTCCACATCTCCTGTGCTTCCTCCTTTATGCACCGGGCACACGGCCCCAATCCTCCAAGACCGCGGTATATCCTCCTCCCCCTTCCATATTTGATTTAACACCTTTCTATACGTTCTTCTACCCTCCTCCCCAATCGCCTTCCAAACTTCCACCTTTACACCATCCGGCCCTGCCGCTTTCCCCTTCTTCACCTCCTCCAACGCTCCACCTCCTCCTCTGTGAAGTCGTCGGATATTCCGCATCATCCTCTGACTCCTACTCCACACGGCTTTCCTCTCCCTCTCTTACACTTGTCCACACACTCCTCCAGTGCCACCTCTATCTGCTTCCTTTCTACTCCACTCCTCAATACCCTCCACATATCCGCTTCGTTTCTGCACTTCTTTAATTCCTTCATCTTTCCTTCTACCACCGCCGATTTCCGTTCCTCACATACCTTAATATACTGCTTTCTTGCCTCCCGGCACTGTGCTTCGTCCCCTCTACCCTCCATATACTCTCTCCTCGCCCTCCTCATCCTTCTTTTTGCCAGCCTGCACTCCTCATTAAACCATCCTCTATCTCCTTCATTCTTTGCCCGCGACCTCTTGCCGTATCCCACTATCACCTCTTCTAATTCTTCCATCGTCCTCACACTCACCCATTTCACTTCATTAAGCTTAGCCTTCATTTCCCTGATCGCCTTTTCTCCGCTCTCCAATTTTTCCCTTTCCTGACCCTGCGAGTCTTCTCCCCTGCTCCCCTTTCCTATCTCTACCTCCATCATTAATGGCAAGTGATCCGAACCCTCCACCTCTTCCACGACCATCCTCTTCACCTCACTATTCCTACACCCCTTCACCATAGCATAGTCTATCACGGATCCTCCTCCCTTCCCAATATACGTTCTCTTCCCCTCCCAATCTCCTTCTGTGCATCCGTTCAGAATCTCCCACCCCTCTTCTATCACCCATTCCTGCAATCTTCTCCCCTCCGCATTTACACATTTATCTTGCGATTTTCTCTTGATCCCTCTCCCTTCCTCACTGATTCCGCCTATTAATTCCCCCATCCTTGCATTGAAGTCCCCCCCCCCAAGACATATCTTCCTCCTTCCTTCGTTCTTTCCTCCAACTCCTTCCTTATCTCTCTCCAGTTCTTATTCACATAGACGACCCCCACTGTTATCTCCTCCCCACCCTGTCCATATATCACCCACCCCACATCTCCTTCGCCCTCCATAAATTTCACCCCACCCTGTTGACTGCTTCCTCTTACACCTCTTGCCCTTCCTCTTTCCGCCGTACTTCTTGCCTCCTTCATTTCCTCATCCCACCTCCCACCTATAATCATCTCCTTTATCCCCGCCACGTTCCAGACGCCTAATGTTATCCCCCCTGTCCTCCTCCTCTCACCCCCTCCTTCCATCCTCTCTGCCTCTACTCGTTTTTTTTTTACCTCTTCTTCGAGTTCTTCTTTTGCCTTATTCCACTTCCACATTTTCCCCTCAATTGTCAATTTCTGATACCCCACCCTTGCTAATCTTCCCTTATCCCACTCCCTCCTCGCCCTTTCTCTTATATCTTTCTGTATCCTTCTCTCCTTTTCCGTCAGGTCATCATCAATAAATATTCTCTCTCCCGTTCTCTTAATTAGCTTCTTATTGGTCATTATTTTCACTTTATCGTCCCTCCCCCTAGCTTGGCCACAGTTATCTTTTTCCCTCATCCACCCTAAAGCACTCCTTCACCTCTATCTACACTCCCATCATCTCCTTCGAAAATTTCTCCACCTCTTTGCTGTCTCGGAATTCTCTCCCTCTGATAATTATATTATTCCTTCTCTCCCTTTTCTCTTTCCTCTCGATATCCTCTTCTAACTTACATATTTTCCCTTTCAACAATAGATACTAAACTAAAAAATCTCTTGTCCTCCTTTATATAGTACGAACCAAGTGCATAAAGAACGGGAATTCGTAGACAAAGGATAAACTATTTAGAGTAAGAAAATAAAATCCCCCAAACTCTAGATAAAAGTTTGCAAAAATATGCAAAACACGCAGAAACGGTAAACAATTGAAATTTAGGGACTTACCGGTTTGCAAAAGATTCTGCGTGAATACTTAGAAACTAGAGGAAGGCCCTAAGAATGTTTTATACCTAAAAACGACACAAAATTAGTCCCTTTACGAAATACGAAAAAATAAATTGTAGGAAAAAAAAACACACAAATACAAGGGTTAAAAAGCTAAATCAATTAAAGAAATTATTTTCACAAACTGGACTTCTTTTAAACTATCTTCTTTTTATGCATTCATTTTAATTCCCTGTTTCACTCTTTGCAAAACTTTTTGGGTCTGTTGTCAATGTCATTCCTTTCTTTTTGGCATTATTCTTCATCATACCATTCCTTGCATTGTTCTGATGCTTTTTTTTTATCTTTTCACTTGATTTCTTTTAATTGAAATTTATTAACTAATATATTACAGGTATATAGATGTGTACATTTTTTTGATTAATATACAATTGTTTTCTTTGTATAGAGGCAGCTAAAGAGAGGGCGCCATGTGTTATATTCATAGACGAAATCGATTCAGTGGGTGCCAAACGCACAAACAGTGTTCTACACCCGTATGCTAATCAAACCATAAATCAGTTGCTCAGTGAAATGGACGGCTTCCATCAAAATGAAGGTGTTATTGTCCTCGGCGCTACGAACAGACGTGATGACTTAGATGGAGCTTTGCTAAGACCTGGAAGATTTGATGTTGAGGTAAGATTATTTAATATTTAAAAATACTTAAGTTTATATAAAACAAAAACGCATTATATAAACATTGAGAATTGCATGGTTTAAGTTTTATTTAGTTGGTGGTTTTCCATCGAGACTTTTATAATTTATTAGGTATACATTGGTCTTCAACTGAAATCTTATATAAAGAAGAAAATATTAAACTAATTTTGCTTGTATTAGTAAATCTAAATTTAAGACAATGAAAATTAATAATGCGAAAAAATATTTTTAAATGTACAATTAAAAGAAAAAAAGAGCCTGTTGTGTTTTCACTACACTATTGATGGTATAATAGAGAAAGGCAATGTCAGGTTCTGTAATTAATATATTAATTTATTGAATATTCATCTCAATTTTTCAAAAGAATAAGGAATAATAATTTTATCCTTTTTAAAAAACTTTTATTGTTAATCTCGCACCAATTGTTTCACCACTCTGTAGCTTCTTTGCCATTTCTAAGCAACAATGTGGGGAAATATTTCTTGCTAGGCTATCCTCCAATTAAAAATTAATTAAATTTTAAATATTTTTTACATTTACTCTCCATTATGTTGTTGTTATTGATGCAAGTTTTCCAACAACTAATTGTGCTTACTTATTTCTTTGACTGACCTAACTCTGGATAGCTCGATTGACTCATGTGGAATCCGTGAATAAACTTTTTTGATCAAATATTTTTTTTATAAATTAACAAAACAAATTAATTTTAGACTGTATAACCAAACTATTTTCTGATTCATTCTAAGTATGCATTGTTTGACGTAGTAATCAACTTGTTATCTTTATAGCAGTAGCAATTTGTGTATTTGTGTGTGTGTAAATGAGCTTGTTACTCTAAAGGATCGCCCCCGACACTCTAAAGCACCATTAATTGTATCCCAATGGTGAATGGTACCGGTCACCCATCCAACTACTGACCCGAACCAACGTTGCTGTACGTCAGTTCGGGGCCGTAACCGAATGCGCCACCACCGGCGTGTATCTTTATATCATTAACTTAGATTCTATATTGCTTAATTCTTAGGTTCTAATTGTCTGGCAAAAAAAAACGAATACAATTACTATAGTGAGGCAAATATAATGATAAATAAATTAACTGTCAATATTGATGCACAAAATTAAAATGGCAAAGTCAAAGAAGTCCTCTCAAGCTGGAAAAACTGCTATCAGCGTTAAAATTGACACATCGGATCTGCTTACTATTATTCATTTATTAGCAAGTCACGACATGGACGTTGTAATCCATGCACTACAAACCACTTATTCGTATTGCGTTACCAATCACGATGCAATCTCTCTATTTTGTGAACGTGGTATTTGGAGCAACCTAAAGAAACTCATCAATGTGACGAACACTGAAGTATTAAACCTCGCACTGGATTTAGCTTGTATGATTTTAAACTATACTAACTTTCCTCTTATATTACTAGATGAATGTCAAGAGGTATTTAAAAAATTGAAAAATAACTATATGCATAATGAAGATGTTAATATACTCATTCTCTCTTCAACTTTAATGATAAAGATTTTGGAACTCTATCCAGACATTGTGCCACATTTATATGATAAAGACTTAATAAACAGAATCCTTATGGTAGTGAATAAAAAACCAAGTGAACAATTAAAACTGAAATCACTTATTCTAGCAACTTTGTTAATTGGTGATAAATCTCAAGCCGAAGAATTAGTTTGCCTTTCAAACTTTCAACCAGGCTATCTTTTAGAGTTTATTAAAAGTGAATCACTGGAATTAAGAGAAGCATCCATTAATTTTCTTTTAAAAATATGCTCCTATCAGTCTGAACGAGCTAGTTACATATTGTATACAAAACAAGCACCCCATGAACTAGTTCTAATGATGTTAAATGATAAATATATTTCCATAAGATTTGATGCTTTGTATATATGTAGACTACTGTTGAACAATTTTGCTAACTGTTCCGCGTTTATCGACACAAAAGAATTTCCCGCCCTGCTCAGCTTCGTAAAAATTGCCTCGATTGAGTTTGCCCCACATTATGCAGAACTCCTATATAATTTCTCCGTTTATGAAGAAACCACTTACCGACAAAAACTACACACTTATGGATTTGAATCAGTAGTGTTGATCATGTTCGAATGGAAAAATAATACGGTTTCTAAAGTGATGTCTCGAGCTATGGTTAACCTAAGCAATCATTATTATGGGCTTGAATGTCTTGTCACGGAAAAATGTATTGAAAAACTCGTATCAATGCTGAGCTCATCTGAATCTGATGTGATTTTAGAAGGAATCAACACCATCTACTGTTTTTTAAAAAAATCTGGTCAAATGCTTGATATGTTTTATGAGGCTAACGGTTTTCAGGCCTTATTATATTTATTTTTGAATTCAACAAATATTTTTGATGATGATATTTATCTTGAAAAGGTAAGAATCGCGTTGTTTTCTCTTGTATATCCAAGAGTGCAGAACACATTTGGATATAATTATTATTATAGCTTTCATGTGCACAAAAGATAATATATTTATTTAATTATATAATATAATTTATAAATATCAGACTTATGTTGATTTTAAATCAATCAGTACAATGGTTATAAATGTTAAGGAACGATAGACTATATCTAGACAATGAGAAATTATATAGAAAAAAACTTGTTCCTGGGCTGCATGGGGAGTTATTGTTGCATGTATTTCTACTCCAACCACACATTAATGTTATGTAAATTAAACATTCCCTCCCACTTGAAGGTTACCTCAATAACAGTATCTGGGAAACATTCTATCCTAATACCTCTCAGGTGAAATGAGGATTAACGAGCAGTAAAAAGAAGTAATACAATTAGTTTTTTTTTTTTAATTATGCAATAAATGCAAGTAAGTTTCATTATCATATCTTATATATTACGTAACTTTATGGTAGGTATAAATTATTTATGATTTAAGTCTTCTTTCAATAAAAGGAAGCCCACAATTCCAGTTTATTTCATTTACTTTATGGATTAATTTAAATTATACCTTTTTGTGCACATGAATTACTTAATCACCTTTGAAATTTATTTCCAACACTAACATAAACTTAATTTAGGTCCTGACAATTATACAAATGTACTTAACTCATGCTGTCTACAAAGAAGAATTAATGGATCGTTATCTATTTGAAAAGTTAATGTCAATATATGAAAAATCACCTGACTCACTAGCTCTGAAAACAGCCTATATCTTGAATGAGCACATAACAAATCCTTTGTGCCAAAGTATATTCCTTGAACTAGGTGGATGTAGAATTTTAATGGATAAGCTTAAGAATACGGAAAATAATGAAATTTTCAAAAATACATTAATCATGATGAAAACCATGACAGTTTATAAAAATATCGTAAAAGTGTTTTTGTTAAATGGGCTTATACCACTCTTAAATAATTATAAACAAAATTACACATGTGCAAAGTTAATAATTAACAATTTAACGTCACTGTATTTACCTCTTAAATTCTATAATAATCACACATTAGAAGTTACGGATATAATAAAGGACAACTTTTACTTAATAAAAGGTAATTGGAAGGAACCATTTCCTTTTTTGGAAGAATTAGAAATGCAAAAAAGATCAACTTTAGTTACTATTTATGTTGTCGATTACAGTTATACAAAATATATGTATGAAAGAGGGCAAGTTACTGAACGTGAAAATTTATCAATAAACAGTTTTATAGATCTAATAGAAAAACCCACAACCCAAGAACAAATTCCAGAGATAAATTTTGGTGGACTTACAGAAGATCCATATTTGTACAACTACTTTCAAGAAATGTTGACAATATTATGTGGTGAAGTCTTCTACAGGTTGGAGGAGAAGATCAAATTAATTGCTAAATACATCGGTGATCAAATGTCGGGTTTTTTGGATGTGGAAACACAAGAACCAAAACATGTTTTCGACGTCCATCTGAGTTCCCTAAAACATCGTTTAGGTACAAATATGATTCCTATTGGTTTTTTAAGAATGGGATATTCTTGTGAGCGTGCTTTGCTATTTAAAGTTATCGCCGATCACTTTAATATCTACTCTGCATTAAGATTGGAAAAAGGGGTCTATTGGAATGAAGTCGCATTTTTGTGCGCCAGTGATAAAAATGACAAGGAATCTTTCAAACGTGTTGTTTATTATGTTGTTGATTTGTTTAATAATGTCGGTTCCATTTACCCTATCAGTAACTATGAGGCAAATGAATACTTTGAATACCTTAAAGTTGAATGTACTTACTGATTTGTTTCTGTAATTTTTATTATAGTTAATAAATAAATCATATAGACCTTGTTTATTTGGTTTTTAATAATAATCTGCTTACATGTAGTTTAAAAAAAAGTGTGTTTTCTATTAAACAAAAACTAACATGTTAATTAGGTGTTATTGTGAATATTCAATACATCATCAGTTTATTACAGTTGTATCATCTCTGTTAATATATATTTTTGTTTGTTTGTTCCTTAAATATAAAACCATAGAATTTTATTTTAACATTAACTATAAATACAATAAAGTTTGTTACTGTTAATTTCTGTCAGACACATGTTAATTAGTTAGTTTTGTTCAAATTAAATTCAAGTCAAATTAGTAAAAATAAGTTGAATTGTACTTTAATTTAATCTTACTTAAGATGATGGTGGCAACTGTTACTATGAGGTAGTTTTCATGGAAAAACAAGTATGTTTTATAATACAATTTATCATTAAAACGTGTCTCATGTTTCTAATAATCTAATTGGTGTATACATTATATTTAACTTTTATATATCTATGTTATAATTGAAATTGCAGTTCTTATTAATTAATTATATCACTAGTATCTTATAATATTAATTTAATTATAAACAGTGAGTTACCTTAATAAAATATATGTTTTAGGTTAATGTCCCCACTCCAGACTATACAGGAAGAAAAGAAATATTAGGATTATACCTAGGGAAAATTTTAGCTAAAGAAATTGATGTGGAACTTCTGGCTAGAGGGACAACTGGTTTTACTGGTGCAGATTTGGAGAACATGGTCAATCAAGCTGCTCTTAGGTATGTCAAGTATTGATAGTTAAATAAAATTTAAAAAAAAACTACAATGTTCCATGTAAAATATGGCTAATTAAAAAAAAAGTGTGTACAACTCTCTTTTGTGATTGATGAGATTATTTAATAGTTGGTTTATTTAGCAAATATTTCTTACAATTAATGTATAACATATATGTAACCAGTGAATTGAAGTAGACACCGATTTTTTGTACCTTAAAAATCTCATATGTTTAAGGTGCATTTTGAACTTAAGAAAACAAAAACATAATAAGAGTAGACAACCAATTTCACATTGTAAATCTAACTTTATATGCTGGATGCATATTTTGTAGAACATTTATTTAAATAATTCTTTCTTGAACAGATATAAACTTGATAATAGATAATTAAAGGTAGTGAAAGTATTAATCATTTATTATATTTTATACATTTTTTTCAATTGCAATCATGATTAGGGCAGCGATTGACGGTGCAGAATGTGTAAGCATGAAATATCTAGAATCGGCTCGCGACAAAGTATTAATGGGACCTGAAAGAAAATCACGGATTCCAGATGAAGAGGCCAACATGATAACAGCTTATCATGAGGGGGGACATGCAATCGTTGCACATTTCACACGAGATAGCCATCCTTTACATAAAGTAACGATTATTCCCAGAGGACCTAGCTTAGGACATACAGCTTACATCCCTGAAAAGGAGAGATATCATGTCACCAAAAGTCAGTTGCTTGCAATGATGGACACAATGATGGGGGGCCGAGCTGCCGAAGAATTGGTATTTGGCCCTGATAAAATAACGTCAGGTAATAGTGATTTATAATTTAATTTGATATTTAATTGCGTTGATATAATCTACACAGGTGCAAGCTCTGATTTGAAGCAGGCCACTTCGATAGCGACACACATGGTTAAAGACTGGGGGATGTCTGAAAAAGTCGGCTTGAGGACAATATCTGAAAATAATAAGCCATTTTCCGGTGACCTCTTAGGACCTTCTACAAACGAACTGGTAAAGTATTTCTTTTCTAAATCAATATTTTGTATATTACATTAAATAAGTGATAAAGTTATTTTAATATACATGGCAAATATAAAATTAGCTTGTGTTTTATAAAAAGTTTTCTTGTTGCTGTCAATAAAAAATAATGAAAAGGAAACAAGTATCAAATATGTACAGAGGTAATAAACAAAAAGGAAAAGTTCTCAAAAATTAATTTTGGATTTAGAGAATATTAGATTATATGCTAATTTTATTAAAAAGTTAGGAATTTGTCATTTGTTTTTTTATATAAAATACTCTGTAGTAAATTAATTTTTTCTAATGTCATGCACCACCGCCAATGCAATGACGAACAAGTCTATATTTCAAGACGGACAAACATTATGAATATGTCAACAATTACAACTCGGCAGTTTCAGCTATTACATATTTTGTTTTGCCGCAGGTCATATGTCATGCAAAGTTCAAGCAAGTTCATTACTAGGAATGCAGAACTGTAAACAAATGTTGTGATTAAGCTAAATTTGTTTGTGTTATCAAAACTAGAGAATTACTCTTTAACAGGGAATCTGACCACAGGGGATTTGGAGTGTACTTATTGATTATATATTATTAATTTGACACCATAAAAGTTTCCTTCAAGCCAAAAAAACAATAAGTTATCCCCTCTGTCAGAAAACTTTTATAGTGGACTAATAAACAAAACAAATGTTAGTTTTACCGATAGAAAAACATTTATCCTCAAGTCAAACACCAAATACTCACCACATATTGAGGTTAAATCTTTTAAATCAGTATCAAATTCCAATAATAAGTCAATTAAAAAGAAAATGAAAAATGTAAAAGAGAATAACTTAATTATAAACAAATAAATGTGCTTATCGGATAAAGGACGTAAGATGGATTTACTGAACTAGATTGAAATTTTTAAAGTCAAGATCAATCCGGGAATTTCCCTGCTTAACGATCAGATTGACGTAATGTATACACCGCTATTTTATTTTTTTATATAAATAGATTAGATTTCATAATTTTAAAACATGTTTGATAATGACTAGCTGTTAATCAAAACTAAAGTCCATGTAATTTTAAATAAAGTAGTAAAATAATCGTGTCTCCTTCATTATACTACACTTCATTTGCCGAGTACATTTTTATTTTAATTGTTTTAACAACGTTCTAATTACTAACAACTAACAGCAACCAAGTGCAGACATCGAATACAATTTAAACATCGATTATCGATTATCAACCTAGACGGTTGTATACACTGAACGATTTTCTTACCATAATGTTCCTCATAGAAAAATCTTCCAAAGTATTCATCAACGTCTTTGTTGAGAATCAGGAAGGCCTATGACAGTAAGACATGGAAGACATAATAAAGGAAATCCAGGTACTTCTACTCAAAAAATTGCAAATACTTGGAATGTAAGTAATGTAATTAAATGTAATTGACACCGTCAATCAATTATATATGGGAAAGCCGCAATAGAATTAGCCGAACATTGTATCACGACAGGGACATTGCACGAATACAGATTTGCAGAAAAGGCTGTAAGCTTAATCTCCCGGAGGGTCTGCAGATTAAGAAAGCAATTAAAAACTGTACTAATCTACTCAATAACCAGCAAGAACTAATGCATGTTGATAACATTATAATTGCCGGACTTTCCTCTCTATAAATTTGTGTATTTATTCTGCACTTGTGCATAATTTTAATTACTTTGTACTTGGAAAATTATCAGCAATCATTGAAACATGTGTCAGGCGACTGAAAATAAAATCAATATAAAAAATAACAAATGGTTTCCTTCATTATATTTAATTCATATTTAACATTATAGATGCTTAGTTTTAAAAAAATGTAATTCTTGCTTAATGAGCTACTATATACGGTTAATTATACAATCTCTATGACTGCAATTATTAAATATAATTTTCTTTATTTACAGATTGACTTGGAAATAAAGAAGATTCTAAACGACAGTTACGAAAGGGCCAAGCATATACTTAAAACACATGCAAAAGAGCACAAAGCATTAGCCGAAGCACTCCTAAAATACGAGACCCTTGATGCCGATGACATAAAAGCCATCATGTCGGACAAATCGCCCAACATTGAATTGAAATCGTAAACAGAAGGGATTGTTTCGCCTTAGGTTAATATTGTTAAATATAGAGTGTTTATATTTATGCGGATTTTATATATTTAATCTCCACCTGTTTGGGCAGAATGCGACTTATATTCTAGTTAGTATAAAGCGACTTTTTATTGTGCCGATCCCATTCTTTGATTGCCTTTTTATTTCCTTCTGATTATTATTCAAATCAGTACAAACTATTCATATTCCAGTAAATAGTTATTATATATTATTGTTTTAGTAATGTGAAAATATTTGAAGAATAAACGTTCGGTTCTATCATGTTTATTTGTATTTCTATTATCACCTTACAAATATTTGATAATATTCTATCGAAATATAGATGGCGGTAATGTTACAAGTAGTGACAGGTTGTTCAAGTTTTTATTATCATTGTATTTGCCAACTTGGGAGTAATCTGAACGTGTGTGTAACGATGACAGTTCCTTGTCCTTGCATTGAACCTTGCACTCACTTGAATTTGCATCGAAAGGACTCGATTTTAGATATGTGATCAATGTGACCACTGCTCCGAGAAACCCGTGAGATACACAGGAAAATTTTAAGTAAAGTGGTTACTATTCTCGACGTTACAACTAATAACAATAGTAAACCATGACAACAGAAGAGAAGTTTCATGCAGCTGTTAATGTGATTCGAAGTTTGCCGAAAAACGGTAAGTAGACTCCTTCTAAACTATCAAAAATTAAATAAATATATCCCCTAAAAACAATAATTTAAAAACAAGGTCAATACAGTGATTAGAAATTATCAAGGAGTATTTATTTTGAAATCTAAACTTTCACCTCTCTTAATTGAAGGCTCAATTATTTATATATTTATGCAATTCATTATATCGGATGTTTTAATTATGTTCTATTCTTCCTTAAAAATGAATTATTTTAGTAACTTTTCTGTTTCATGTTAGTTAATTTATTTATATTTTTATTTGTAAATAGGGTCATATCAACCGAGCAATGAGTTGATGCTACGATTTTATGGATACTTCAAACAAGCGACACAAGGACCATGCGTTGGTTCAAGACCCGCATTTTGGGATATTGTAGGGCGGGCAAAGTATGACGCCTGGAAACGATTAGGAAATATGCCAAAAACTGATGCTATGGCTAAATACGTAGATGAGTTACACACGTACGTAATAACCAGAACATATTTTTAAATAATGCTTTATTACTATTATATTTGATGCAGATTAAAACATTGAGTATATAGGTCCTTACATTTTGTAAAGTGCACTTGACATTGCCTTGTTATGATAAGATTATTTTGATGTTCTCTAGATAACATTGATGTTATTCATTGTATTTTAATCAAGTTGATGCATGAAATATTTTTTATGATTAATTGAATTATCTTATTTGTGTGTTTACTGGGTAGAAGTTCAACATGTTTTTACTGCATTATTATTAATAATAGCATTTAATAAATTATAAAAGGGAATTTTTTCTAGAGATTATATTGAGAAATCTTTGTTTTCCTGCTTTATCTTTTATCAATATTATTTTATTGTAGGTTCATAATTGCATTTTATTATTTTGAAAGAAATAGATTTTAAAAACATACAATTACCAACAAAACATGTTTTGTAAAAAATAGACCAGTAAAAATTTCTCTATATTTCTTGAATGACTTCCTCATTTGTTACTTGGTAGAACATTTTGAACTATTACTGATGATGTTTAAATTACATTTGGTTTTTTTCACAATTTTACTCGACTAGTTTTACTTTTTAAGGCACTCTTGATAATGCCTTTAAAAGTGATCCTTGTCGAGTAAATATAAAAAAATTATGAAACAAACCAAGTGTAATTTAAACCTTCATGAGAAAAATGTCTCCATATTTAATTATTTTTGACCAGGATTATAAATAAATTAATAGTCCATCAACTAATGTTATATATAAAGCAAATACATTCTAGCTTTGATTTTTGTGAGTTACGTGAAGATAAACTTGATTAATTGATAAAGCATTAAAAACTTTCTTCACAATTTTATTTAAATTCACAGATATATATTTCATACACAAAGTGACCATTATCAATGTTAAATAAAATTGTGAAGAAAGGTTTTTAATGCTTAATTAATTAAACATTCTAGGTTTTTTTTAATTAATTGAAATTCATTCCAATTCTAAACTTTCTACAATTTCATTTTTTTAGCTCGTGAAGAGTATGTGTTTTGTTTTCCTATAAGTGTGTGATAATATGGCAAATTAAATAAATATTCTACCCAAAGCACTCCAAAATATAAATATTTGCTTTGAGATTGGATCTAAAAATAGCCATATTTGTGGCAACCTTTCAGTCCTATATGTTTAATTAAGTTAAATATATATTTATTTTAAAGTGCTCTATAATTATGTTTAATTAGTCTATTAAATAATTACATTGATGTATCTAACCTTGCATGTATATGTATGTTTTTACATAGTAGTACATAAAACGGGCAGTGCAAGGTCTTATGGCAAATAATATTATCTTCATATTTATTCATAATACATGAATGTTTCCTGTTTTTCATGTATAATTTAATTAAGTTCTAAAATTAATTACAGTTTTTTACTTTAAAGTATCCATTAGAATTAATTTACAGTTGATATTCACTATATTAAAAATTCATGATGTCGACCTATTTTCCTATACTTATTATTTTATTATGCTTTATAATTATTGTTATATAAAGATAAGACTTATCAATAATATTCAAAACAAGTCTCATATTAAGAAATCATGGATAAATTAAATGAGCCTCTTGGAAATCCTAAGAACTTCCAGTCCATGAAATTTTATCAAAAGCTCAAGTTTAAAAATGGTCTCAAGTAAACTTACGCTTTTGGTGCAGGACCAGATGTTCTTCTGACAAAGAAGTTTAAAGTTTCAGTTCAAAATCTTTAGCAGTTCTTGAAATAGTGCAGTATCTCAAGAACCACTACATACTCACGCACACACACAAAACCTGAGACAAATTGTTACAATGGTATCTAGGGAAATATTTCAAAAAAATAAATTTCAAAGTAAATGTGAAAGTTAATATTAATAACTGCCCATATAGATTATTAAAATGAATTTTAATTAAATTAAATCAAATTGCACTATTAGCAGATTTTTAATATTTTTTCCAATAAAATATTTTGGGTAAATAAGATTAATTACAGAATTCACTGTTTTCATTTAGTTATTATTGAGCATTTAGTGGCCGATTTGTAACAGTAAATAAAACCGAATTATGAAAAGAGGTAAATGCCTTAATACTTTTCTTATACTAATAAGTTTATTTTATCATTCTGTGCTATTACTCATATTTGAAGTATGAAAACCCTAATCTTGTGTATCCTTGCAGAATAGTTGAAACCATGAGTTATTCAGACAAAGTTGCCAGTTTTCTCGATGCTCCCAGTAATGAGCTTGATAATTTGAAATTAGAGGACCTACAACTAGTAGTCGGAGATGTTATTGAGAGGGTACGATCGCAACCAAATTCACCACTAGGTAATTACCACAAAATTTTAAGGTTATAACCAAGCATTCCATTTATTTAAAATTTTTCTGATTATTTTATTTAACTGTATACAGTTAGAACAATGAAAAAATAAAAATATTTTTAGAATGCTAAAAAGATATAAAATATATGCAGTAATTTTTCATAAAATTCATAAAAATATCTTTATTTTCATTAAATATTATATAATTGAAATTCCAGTTTAAGTTTTGATTAATTAATATCTGTCCCTAGGGAGTTCAGCTTGATTTAGGTATAAAATCCCTTCCATGATATTGCTAATCGTTCATTATCGTGGATCGATTGCACATAACTCAGAATTCAAATCTTGAAATACAAAAATAATTGTCCCTATTAGTTTTTTTCTGTATATTTATAAGAAGTACATTAAATTTGCACTAATTGGCCAAGTCCTTTCTTTGAAGTGGTATTTGCAATTCTTTTAATTAAAATTCTTACTACATGTTAATTGAATAAACATACTATAATTACACAGAGAATAAAAACCACAAATATTGGTAAATATAATAAAATAAGTGTTTTTATTCTGTGTAAAAAAATTACCAAGTAGTAACGGTCGCTACCATCCTGATGATACTAATAATTAATAACTACCTGTTTTTAAAAGCCTCTAGAGATGCATCACCGAATCGGTTAATTTCACAAATAAGCTCCAGCCGCTCCATTTCTCCAGCCGATGAAGATTCCACGGATCACAGTGATGGAGAATATGTTGATACTATTGAGGTAATGATTCATCTTAACTTAATTCCTAGTTCTCATCTATAATTATTTTCTTTGTAGTCATTGGAACCAAAAAGGTTGATTCCAAATGGAAACATTCCAGAGGACGGAAGATTAAGAGGTGGCCACAAAGCCAGGTCGAAAGTGAGAAGTACCCCTCAACACGAAGCAGTTGATATAACAAATGAAATAGCCACGACTGTACAGAATTTAAAAGCCGACATTGAAAAGTTATCGGGGAAGGTGAATAGCTTAGAGAAAAGCAGATCGATGGCGGTGACGGTGAAGAAAAGACGGGGTCTTTTTGGTGTGCCAACTAGCCTCATGGTATTTGTTATAGTGTGGCCGTTCCTGGCTAATTTCATCATGCACCGGATTGGTAGAAGGCGCATGTAAAATATTACACATTTTGTTTAGAATTTTTATTGTTATGTGGTTTTTAGTCTGGTATAAATCTGATATATGGATTATGTCCATAATTGTAACTATTAGGGCAATTATATTTTATTGTTATGTCTTGTAAGTACAATTTATATTTTATGGTTTGGAAATACATTTTTCAAATATTTATATATATGTAGATTGGTGTACTAATTATTTAATGCAATTACCAATTTTTCAGTATACAATTGCTTGGGTAAATTATATGTGGTGATATTATTAGTTAATTAAAGTATACTTTAATCCAATCTGTCTTTTCTAAAGAGGGTAATACAAGAAGTGAATTTTATAAATATTAAATTAATTCAATATTCTTATTACTGGCCTTTATTTAAGTTAACTATGGTTTTCTGTATTGGACAATCATTAATCATGCATTAAAATAATCCACTACCCCATATTATTATGAACCTAAAAACTGAGTAATGTTAATTTAAAAATGTACCAATTTTAATAAAGAGTAGTCACAATATATACAGGGTCTTTTTAAATATCAGCTCCTGCTGAGATAGATCAGAATAAAATAAGATATTGAAGAAAAAACATGAGTATATCTGAAGATGATTTTGATAGATGTATAATTTGGAGAAATTGTGATGGATGCTATTGAACAAAATATTGGTCAGAACAAGGGTTCTTTTTTCGTAGAAGGAAATATTACAACTGTGGTATATCTCCAATTACTTCAGAAAAATATATTCTGAGGCTTGGGAAACCCTTCTCATTAATACATAAATGATCACAACCTTATCAATAAAAATACATGGGTACATCGGGACAGTACTACTCTTAGTTTATTTAACATTCATTGTAGATAGTTGCTAAATAAAAAAATCCAGTTTACTCTTAGCATTAACATTTACCTCTATTTTCTATGGCATCTATTTATACCATGCATTAACCTCTATCTTCTATGATGAATTATGAACTATGTATCACAGACTACTACCCATAATAGACTGGAAACGGCCATATAAGCCATTAGAACACTGTGATTGGCTCCCTCTGTAGTCAGTAAATAATAAGTTTGGGTTCATGCTTTAAGATTTCTGTAATTGTATGGCGCCTTTTTTAAATCTATTAAATCATAGCAGTTTTCTGTTTCTTATGTAATTAATATTTGAACGAAATAATTAAAAATTTACATTAATTTTGGAAGAGGGTTTAGAAACAAAAAAACTATAGACATGAAAAAATATATTTTTCGAGCTCCACAACTTTTATTTTTAAATGTACATTATAACTTTTAATTTAAATATTTCATCAATATTATAAATATATACACACCTTGGGCTAATCACTAAAAGCTAAAGAAATGCAGAAATTATAGTACCATTCACCATTGGGATACAATTAATGGTTCTTTACAGTGACGGGGGCGATCCTATAAAGTAACAAGCTCATTTACACACAAACACAAATTGTTTGTTTCTATTTAGTATAACAAATAAACATTTATGTAATCTTATACTGCAATTACTACTACATTAACAAACAATAAAGAAAAATTAATAAGTTCTTAGTTTTAACTATTTATAACAGTTTCTTTTTTGTAATTCAATTCCTACGCAGGAAATGTTCTTTAAATGAAAATACACTTTGTTGATTTCACACACAGGATTTATTACATGACTATAGTTTCAACCTTTAAAAGGCCATTATCAAACGTACAGTAAATTACAAACTTAACTTAGGCGGTATTTATACAAAAACAAGGCGGATTAAAAAGGATTAATAAATCCTGAGTGTGATATCAACGAAGTGTATTTTCATTTAAAGTTCCTGATTCAAGATGTATCACAAAGTGATGGCTTCAAGCATTAAACAGGAAATGTTCTTTCTCCGGTGAATGAATCCCCAGCAGATAAAACTCTTTGCTCTTTCAACAAACGTCTGGAAACTCTTAGTCGTTTAGCTTGCTCTAAAAATAAAACTAAATCAATATCAATATTTGTTTCTAGAAATAATTAATAAGCCTTACAAAATATTAATATGTTAATCAGAAATTGTCACAATTAAATGCACATATTATACAGCTAATCCACCAAATCAATGACCGATTTGAAATTTAATGCTCCACGTTGGAATTATTTCAATGTAACACTTTTTGTGATCACAATTTGGAGGTATTATTTAAGCGGGGGGTAGCATGTTTGTTTCAAATTGGGCGCGAAGAACAAAATAATTGCTGAATAACAGACACTAAGAAACATATAAACATGTAGCTGCTCAATAATATATGCACCTGAGGTTATATTAAAAAATTATCATATAATTAATTAATTCAGTTTAGTCACACAGGTCACTACTTAACTTGAGAGAATCGTAGGAATTTTTTATGGGTCCTCCCTCGGTGGCCAGTTCTTTGTAGCCTCTTCCCAGTTAGGCAGAATATATTTACATGAAAAAAGATAACAAATTTTAAAATATGAGTACAGAAAAGGAGAAATAAAAACATAGGAAAGGACGGATCAGGAGAGGACAAACAAATAAGGATAGGAGAAGACGGGAAAGGATAGGAAATGACCGAACATGAGAGGATAGAAAAGGAAAGGGCAGGATAGGACAGGAGAGGACCATTCCTGTCCTTACCAGTCCTTTCCTGTCCTCACACACAGCCGCTTAAGTGGCAATGAATTGATACGTGCCATTTATTATACAGATCGAAAAAGATTTAATTTTACTAGAAACAGTAATAATCTTCAAATTTGGTTGAAAACTTGTTAGAAACTTTCTTAACACGTTCCATGTCGTGTGGGGGCATATACGACCGCTGCTGCACTTTCCGTTCAGGAAATTTTAATTCTCATTGAAATAAGAAAGTAATAAAAGTTTTAACATTTTGTTCATTTGTCCAGACAAGTCTCATTTATGTCTGCCATGTTTCAACAAGGTTCCCTGCAATATGCCTTTATAATTGTAAATAGATTTGTAAGTAATAATATTAAACATATTTGAAGTAAAATGCTTTATTTTTTATGCATTTGGACTTTATTAATGGAACTTGCAACTCGTTTGGTAGAGTAAACGTTCGACCTTGTGTTTGTTAAAATAATTCCTTCAAAATTAAACTTATTATTTTGTTTCCTTTTTTCTGCTAATTACAGCTTTGTAGTATTGAAAAAATGTAAGGCATACGTCTTAAACGACTTTTTTCATCTTTAAAGTGTGGGACGTATACTCCCCACGCGGGCTGAACGGAAAATCTTCAAATATTGCCGTGGCACGGAATTTGTTAATATACTTGTACAATGAACATTAAAATTAAAACACATAACAAGAACTTTTGAAAGATCTAATAGCAAAACATACAACTTCTATATTGTAAAGAGCAAATGTATTGAAATAGAACAGTATCTCTATACATTTACCAAGGGTAAATCCTTATTGGTTTTTATTGAATAAATTGTGGTTTCTTAAAGTCAATTAATCGATTAGACACTCTAGTTTCAAATTGATTGAAAAAGGTCATTCTGGGATATGCATGTGTAATAAAAAAGCATACATTAATATTTTTCATTTCAAACACTTACTCTATTACAAGTATTCAAGTTGGCACCATAGTGCTTACAAAGCCATGCATGCCTGAAAGACTTAAATATCCAGTTATACTTATTTTATTATTATTATTTAAATCTTCCATCCGAACTAAAAGATGTTTTTAAGCATGATACAACTTTAAATTGAAATAAAGCAAGCACATATTGTTAAAAATTGTGGAGAATGCTGAAATGGGCAACATTTAATATATGATTTAAATTGAAAACCTTGCAAGTATAAATATAAACAATTATTATACGAATGTCATCAAATCGGTAAAAATAACAATATTGGCATCATCATTTATTCTCTACATAAAAGTCTAACTGTGTGCGCTGTATCTCAAAAACTGATAGATACAGAAATTTAATTGAACATAAGCTTATTTGACAATCTGAAGACAGTTTATTTGTTTACCTTAATCGTTTTATGTTTTTATCTGTTAATTTTTATTACAAAAATATTAAAGATAATAAAGAAATAAAAATGTTTTATTTGAAACTATTAAGTATTGTCATTTTTGGTCTATAATTATGAAATAATAATAGTTGCAATAGATTGTAAAGAATGTCGAATTTAAATTAAAAAGTCATAGTTTTGATATTTCAAACACCAGTATTTAAAAAAAAATTGCCTGTATAACTATAATTAACTATTATTCTATAAAATCGGAGAAAGTAAACTGATGGCCACATCACCTTTATTTTTATTTTAGTTCAGGGGCATAACTCTTGAGCTAATAGCCAATCATTTTTGAAATGGGAAGAATTAGTGACAAAATAAAATGTAGAATACAAGGCCCTCATGACGGTATTGTAATATTCTAGTCTACTAGATTACAAATTGTTTTGAAAAATCTCCATCCTATATACCGGAGCGCACTATGGTCAATTGACATTAAATTAAATTATCAGATTCGTATCTGCTGGTCGTAAATTAGAGGCAAGTAAAAAATCAGAACAAAATTATGTTTTACCACCCCCTAGTAATCATGTATTGGATCTTGACTTGGCATACGTTCATATGGAGTCTTCTCCAACATGTAGTTCTGTAAAATTCCCTGGATATTTTCCTATTTTTATTTTTTTATTGCTAATTCCTCTTCAGTTATTTTTTCCACTCCTAGCATTCTTGGCTCCTGTTCTTCCTCTTATTGGGTGCTATCCTTTTCATTATCATTTAACAGTTCTTCGAAGTATTCTCGCGCGTCGAGTCGCTGATTCTGAAAAAAAATATAAAAATCAATTATTCTCTCATGAAATATTAATTATTTTGATTACAATACCATTAGTAATGTTCAAATTTATTTATGTATATGTAATTATCAAAAATGTAATTCCCGCTTCGACTCGCAAATGCACAGCCTGTGTCAGGTCCCCGAACTAAGCCATTCGCATAATAATTTTGTATAAAAAAATATAAAAATCAATTATTCTCTTCTTGCAAGTTCTTCCCACGATTACGCATTAGTTAATTAACGGGTTTATTTTATTAATTCCTATCCCCGTACCCTTCGTGCGTACGTGCCCTGACCTTAGCATTCCGCAGAGATTCCCGCCCATTAGCCGCGTGAAGTGTAAACCACTTCTCCCGAAAATTACAATTTATCTTCATTTCTTCCAGCCACTTGTGCCCCACTTGAGTTGGTTTAGTCTGCACATTTTAAAAGTTATTTTCATTCGGTTATTTTGTATAAAAAATATAAAAATCAATTATTCTCTCATGAAATAATAATTATTTTGATTACAACACCATTAGTAATGTTTAAATTTATTTATGTATATGTAATTATCAAAAATGTAATTTCCGTTTAAACTTGCAAATACACAGCCCGTGCCAGTTGCATGATTAGTTCAAAAAAATATAAAAATCAATTATTCTCTCATGAAGTATTAAGTATTTTGATTACAGTACTATGTAGTAATGTTCAAATTTATTTATGTTAATGTAATTATCAAAAATGTAATTTCCGTTTAAACTCGCAAATGCACAGCCCGTGGGAGCCGGGTGAACTAAAGTTGCGGGCGTAATTATTTAGTATAAAAAAATATAAAAATCCATTAATTTTTCATAAAATATGAAGTATTTTGATTACACTACTGTGTAGTAATGTTCAAATTTATTTATGTTAATGTAATTATCAAAAATGTAATTTCCGTTTAAACTCGCAAATGCACAGCCTGTGGGAGCCGGGTGAACTAGTTGCGGGCGTAATTATTTAGTATAAAAAAATATAAAAATCCATTAATTTTTCATAAAATATGAAGTATTTTGATTACACTACTGTGTAGTAATGTTCAAATTTATTTATGTTAATGTAATTATCAAAAATGTAATTTCCGTTTAAACTCGCAAATGCACAGCCTGTGGGAGCCGGGTGAACTAGTTGCGGGCGTAATTATTTAGTATAAAAAAATATAAAAATCCATTAATTTTTCATGAAATATGAAGTATTTTGATTACACTACTGGGTAGTAATGTTCAAATTTATTTATGTTAATGTAATTATCAAAAATGTAATTTCCGTTTAAACTCGCAAATGCACAGCCCGTGGGAGCCGGGTGAACTAAAGTTGCGGGCGTAATTATTTAGTATAAAAAAATATAAAAATCCATTAATTTTTCATAAAATATGAAGTATTTTGATTACACTACTGTGTAGTAATGTTCAAATTTATTTATGTTAATGTAATTATCAAAAATGTAATTTCCGTTTAAACTCGCAAATGCACAACCCGTGGGAGCCGGGTGAACTAAAGTTGCGGGCGTAATTATTTAGTATAAAAAAATATAAAAATCCATTAATTTCTTATGAAATATTAATATTACAATACTATGTAGTAATATTGAAATTTATTTTATGGGGATTTTAAGTGGTAAAATTCCCTTAAAATAAATTAAATAATTATTTGCATAATACTGCACCTGTAAATCAATGGTTAGTTTACATAAAAATAACTTACCGCAGTGACTTTTAATTCCATGTACCCTGGTATAATGTCTTCAGGAAGAAAATGCGCCTCACAAACGAAAAATTTGTTGTACATTTCATCCATGGACATAATTTGTTAATTCAGCGGTTTTACTTGCTTCAACCATTTATCAAATACATCGGGATATCTTTTAGGAAATCAATGCCTTTTGCTATGTACATCCGTACATTTCGGAACGCAGCACTTCATAAGACGTTTCGGCATGGCTATAATAATCAACTTCAATAACAATTTCACAGCGAATTTAACACAAACACTACACGTTACACTTCTGCTAATGATGCATAAAAGCCGACTGGAGCCGACAAGTGGAGACCGTCAACAGCGCTCCCGGTGTCAGCCGGGTGAACTCGCAAGTTACGTACGAAAGGCCGAGCTTTCCTTACTATTATATTAGTGTACTGTGACTATGTATCATAGAAAATATACATATCTAAAAAATATACTTGCTATGTCGCAAACAGAATAAACAAGCGGTACCAACTTCTAGAAATTCATTTAACCATCGAAGTAGCAAAGAGGTGAATGAGTTAGAAAGAGCAATACACATTTAACAAGAAAAACAAAGATGGTTACTATGCTGCAAATTTTCCTATGGAGGTGAATGTTTTGTGTTCACGGCTTTTTAAACTTTTCCGGCATGTCAGATCTACATAAATAAGTCTTCATTCATATTGGTGTGTTTTAAATTTAGGAGTAAATAGTGTTTATATATATATTTTTAAATTTGTTAATTACTCTTGGGTTACATATTTTTCATATCAAAACACGAATTGTGTCATTTCTGTGATAACATCAGGTTATGTGACCCCATGATTATTTTGTACGGATTAGATTCAATGCAAGATGAGCAGTGTGAGCAGACTGTCGCTGTCGCAAGAGTACCTCAGTTTTAGGAGCAGTGTACCTCTAAAGACTCTTATCCTTGATAGTGGAAACTTACGGGTAATTCCATATTAATATTATGAAATATAAATATGATGATTATTCTACATAACTACAAATTAGAGTACAGGGGCACCGTGCTCATTTAAAGTATTTTGTAGGAATGGCACATTTACGATTGTGGACCAAAGGAAGTTAATTGTCCTTTGGTATGTCTGCCTCCTGTCTCTGGAACAGCTGATATTTTCTTTAAGCAAGCTCTAGCCTTATCTGCAAAAGGTGTCCGTGTTATATCTGTTTCACCACCTGTTTTTTGGAGCATGAAAGATTGGTGTGATGGTTTTCGAAAGCTTCTTGATCATCTCAAATTAGACAGGGTGCATATATTTGGTGCCTCATTGGGTAAGTTTATTTGGGGTAAAACTATGCATTTTTTTTTATGTTAAAGCAAGGATTTACATCAATTTTGAAAAAAGTTCAATTAAATTGTTATGAAATGAAAAGATGGAAGTGTTAAAAAACCATATGGCCAATAAACAGAAGCGTTTTGTATTATAGGTTAAGAGCATATAACAAAATATAAATGGTTGTAACTTGTTATATAAAAGATTAATTGATAGACGAGGCACTTAGTTGAAAATAATCCATATTATATCTAATTAATAAGTGGTTGATTTTCAAACTTTTCTTCTTCACCTGAAGAAGCTACAGTGTGTCTAAACATTTGTAGTGAGTTAAATAAAAATTTGAAAATCAACCACGTATTATTAATTAGATATATAAAAGATTGGTTTTCATAAAGAATTTATTTAACAAGATGTGTACAATATAAAATTTAAAAAAATTGAATTTAATTTATTGATGGTTAGAAACTTGTGATATTTATTTCTTCTAATGCAAATTACCAAACCAAAGAGGTTAACGTTACAAAACCATATCATCAATAAACAGAAGCTATTTTTCTTAAGTTACAGCATATAACAAAATGTATATGGTTATTTTTTATCATGTAAAAAAAATCATAAAGAATTAATTTAAGATGGGTACAATGTAAAGTGTAAAAAATTGAATTTGAAGAATATAGTTGATGATGATCTCACAATTTTACTTCTTGTAAATTATCTGCATTTACGCTCATATTCTTTGCTACCCATTTTATTTTATAATACAATTTTTCAGTTTGTGTAAAAATGAATACATAAATATATAAATTAAAAGCCATTGTTGTGTGCATATGATTACCAACTAGATGGGTAACTGGTATCATTCACTATTGAGATATAATTAATAGCGTTTTAGAGTGAAAAAGCTCATTTACACAAATATAAACACATAAAACACAGCAGTAGGACTATGTGGTCGATAGCCAAACACTACTGCTACTATATGACAAAGTATTCTCTATTCCTCCAACATTTTCTTCAAATCTGCTATGTAAAGCTTAAACATCTATTATCTTTACATAAATTCTTCCAAACCATTCTCTCCAGGTCATTTCATTTAGGAAAAGTTTAGTATTTTTTTATTAAAACAAAACAAAATTAGACCGGCAATATATATAAAACTGTTAAAAATATATTTACAATAAACCTACAGGCATAAATTTCAGGTGGATATCTAGCCCAGAAATTTGCTGAATGCACTTACATCTGTCCAAGAGTGGCCTCTGTCATTTTATGCAACACATTTACTGACACCTCTGTGTTCAATAATCATACGTCCGCCAGCCTTTTCTGGATGCTACCTTCTGTTGCTCTTAAACAAATGGTGATGGGTAACTTTAGCACTGAAAAAGTCGATCCTGATATTATAGATGCTATTGATTTTATGGTAGAAAAAGTAAGTTGCTCCTGTAGGGTTACTATTTATTTATAAAATTTTCATTTTAAGTTGGAAAGTTTACCCCAAACAAAACTTGCTAGCAGACTCACCTTAAATTGTGTTCGTGGGTATGTGGAAGCACATAAGCTGGCAGAACTGCCTGTTACAATCATCGATGTATTTGATAAAAGTGCACTTTGTAACAATGTCCGTGAAGAATTGTATAAATGTTACCCACAAGCAAAACTGGCTCATTTAAAATCTGGTGGAAATTTCCCTTATCTAAGTAGGGCTATGGAAGTAAACCTGCATTTACTGGTATAAAATAGTTTATTGTATAATTACAAAAAATATATTGTAGTCTATTTCAGATTCACCTAGGAACTTTTGACGGAACGAGTTTGAGTTCATCAGTTCACCCACTGGTCGATAGGCGTTAAGATAGAGCTATATTTTTTTATAATATCAGTCTAGTCTCATATTTTTATTTTTAAAGTATATCCAAAATAAAAAGATTGTGGCAATAATTTTTAAGTGATAAAGACTGACAATATAATATGTATGGATAAACTTAAATTGTATATAATATATTATTACAAAACTTATTTGCTTTTCCTCCAAGCGGGCACCTTCCTGAAAAAAAGAAGAGAAGAGACAATGTTCATTTTGACGATATACTTGATCACAAAAGTTTTATAATTAGGGCGAAGTATAACAACGGACAAACCCTTGTTAACACTAATAATTTATGCTAAATGATTAAAATAATTATTATTTCTGTATTTAGGGAAATGGAAATATTACCTTATGAAAAATTTATTTAAAGGAATATATACTTTGAGGTACTAATACAACCATTTTTGAAATGTGTGCTTTTATGTGAACGCTGTTTCTTAAGAACTTATGACCTGATAAATATTTTAAGTTATAACTTTAAACTTGAACCTTTATTCTTCGGTGGAAAAGCTGGAAAGCTTTTGCTAAAGCATAGTGAACCTGAAGAAGAAACCCTAAAAATGAGGTCCGATTTCACTAAAATCGTACACCCACCCCGCAGATTTAAAATGATCATACCACGGCGGAGTGAATGGACAAATGGAACATACCCGAGAACGAGTAAAGGAACCATCTGGTTCATCGTCGGAGCCAAAAATATTAAAGGAACCGGGGCTGTAACTATGGGGGGTGCAACCGGAGCAAACAATTCGCGGTTGCTCTGGACCAATTACCATTATGTTGGACAGACAGGCGGCCCTAAAAGCGCTAGCCTCGCCGATAGTCCAGTTAAGGCCGATTATGATCTGTATAAACAGTCTGCAAGAAGAAAAACACAGCTAGTATGGAACCCAAGGACCAAGGAATTATTGGACACTTGGTGGCCGACTTGCTGGCCAAACAAGGCAGTAAGTGAATTTATCGGACCGGAACCGGCTTTCTGTATACCCCATTAAACCGGAAAAGAAATAATCCGAACCAAGTTAGCAGAGGAGTACAAAAAGGCATGGCACAACCAAAAGGGAATGAGGCATACGAGGCTCTTCCCAAATGGTCCGGTACCTGACAGCACACTGATATTGTCAGGACTGAGCAGAATTGAGGTGTCTGGAAGAAGAGGAAACTCCCTTACATCTTTTGTGTACATGCGAAGCATACAAACGATAACGCACTGAGAAATTCGGGAAGCCTGTGAAAATTTTTGTTTTGAAGCCATCAGGGACTTCTACTGTTTTTCTATATATGAAAGAAATATATTGACCATTGCTTACAATTTATTCACATGATGGATGTCAGAAATTAACCTTTCGTTAGAGGCATTATTTATTTTGGTTCGAGATAACCACTGCTCTGTCGGTTTGAAAACCCTTTCTACATTTCTCCTCGTTTGTTGGATTCTCTGTAATGGTTTGGCAGTTGGTTGTTTAACTTTTTGGTCGAGTTTTTTCCTAACAATCTCCATATCTTGTTCTCGGTATTGCTTGATCATATAATTTGCTCTAAGTATCCTAAAAAAATTAAAAATACATACGTAATTGAATCTTTTTATATTTTACTACCATATAATAACATTTCATTTCCATAAATATCACTTGCAAACAAAATTGTTGTGAAATAATAAACCCCTAAATCTACACTTGTGGACGTTTATAAAGATTTTAAAATATGAATATGTAATCCATAATATATTTTACATATCTGTCATGCTGACATTAACAGCCAGAAAATTCTCTCCGAAAAAGGGGAAACATGTACTAAACAAAAGTAACTATTGAAGATTCCAGATGTCGAAGATGATACTAGCTCCCTCAACATCATGGTAAAGAATGGGTTTGAGTGGAAGACCATATTAAGTTGTGAACTCCGCCTGTGCTCCTTTTGCCCAAAATTTATTGTATGTTTTTATTTTTATTAATATGTTTGTTTTGTATTATTTAAGAAAGGAGGCCAAAGAAATAAAAATAAAATAAATAAATAATGCAGTTAACTGTTTTAAAAATGTTACTTTGCTTGTTTTTGTTTCTGTTTGTCTTCAATCCTCTTCAGTTCCATGGCGGCGGCGACTTCAGCCTTTTCCCGTTTCCATTTTTGAATTTTTTCTTTGGTCTGCTCATTCAATAATCGTTTGTACAGAGCTTCGTTCATTCTTTTAATCTCTAAGAGTTGATGAAGGTGTTGCTCCATTATTGCTTTATCCTTTTTCTCTTCCTTAAAATAACAACTCAAATTTCATAAATTTCCAGAAAATTCAAATAAAATTCACGCAAATGGTAGGAAAAATGGAAATAGTGGAAAATTCTCTAAAAAGTTACAGGAAATTTCTTGAAAAAAAAAAACTAGAAAATTCTAGAAGCCTCGAAGATGTCACAGTTAGCTAATTTTTCGTACTGTTATAATTTTTTTAACCACGCCAAGAATGTATGATAGAAGAACAATCTACAGACACGTGTTTCGCTGTAACACGGTGTAGTAATATATAAAAAAATAGGTTCGTCTTTCAAAGAAATATAATTACTGTAGATGTTTTATTTTATTTATAGTAATTTCCCTATATTTTTCTCGAAAACTATGAGATTTACGCAAAAAGGCTATTCTTAATAATTTATTCATTTTTTAAGTCTCTACAATTATTTGTTATATAAGTTTCATGTAACTCCAACATCTAATTAACAATTGGCAAAAAATGTCTAAATTTTCATTTTTTATTTTTTTTTCTCGAAAATTAAGAATTTTATGAAAAATATATTTTAACAAAATTTATTCAGTTCTCATTCTCTTTAACTTTTGTTTGAAAAGTTTTGTAATATTTTTCATATTAAAAAAATATCGGAAAAAAACAAAAAACGTCTCTAGTAAACACCCACTTCCGGTTTATGAATGTTTACCAAAAGATAAAAATTAAACACAATAATCACTTTGTTTTGTATAACCGTTATTTATTTATATGGTGACCAATGGTTTCAATACATCAGCGTATCATTTTCAAACCGAAACTTTCGGTTTGAAAATGATACGCTGATGTATTGAAACCATTGGTCACCATATAAATAAATAACGGTTATACAAAACAAAGTGATTATTGTGTTTAATTTTTATCATTAAATATGTATAACGAAGTAGAAGCCTCCATCGTCAATGAGTGTTTACCAAAAGCTTTTCAGTTTCAGTTTTTAACGATAAAACCTTACGTTTAAAGTTTCATCTCAATCGGATCAGTCGTTTTTGAGATACAGCACCCACGGACAGACAGACAGACACACACACAGACACAATTTTTTTTTTTCCAGAAATTAGTTTAATGGACTCAGGAGATCTCAAAACGGATATTTCCGCAAAAAAAAATTTTCAAAAAAAAATCACGATCACAATACTTCCCCTATATATACTTCGTATATAGGGAAAGTAAAAACGATATCAGTACAAGTAAAAATTAAAATGTTAATTTAACAGTATGATGTTTTACCCAATTTACACGATATATGTTTTAAATATATAACAACAAAAGTCACGTAAATTCTATTACGGTCCTATTGTTTTAAAATAAATAAATATAATTACTTTCCATGCAGCCAATTTCTCTTTGATCATTTTATCATGTTTTCTGTTCTTTCCTGCCTTGCTGGACCCTTCTCCACTTGGCGCCTTCTTGTTGTTCATTTCGTCATTTAAAATATCTTCCTTGATCAAAGACGAGCAGTGCAAAGTTTCGTGATGGGATATATCTTCTACAGTTAAACCTACAAATCAATAAATTGAATGAAATTAATGGATACTAAAAATTTTGACACGCGTTTGACAGAAATATTTTTTGTTTTGAAGATTCAAATAATTATTTATCATAATTCACTAGAATGGATGTGTAAAGAATGAATGCAATACAATTCTTAATAGATTTTTCCACTGATTGTGTTGAAAGAAAGCAAAAGAAAACGCATTTATTATCGATAACCATTTACTGTGAAAGTATATCCCGGATATTAAATTACAAGATAATAATCCTGTGTAAATAAGTAAAAACTGTATTAAGGTTAATGCGGGAGTGTACTAACATTCGATAGAATACGACAAAGACACAAGATAAAATTAACATTAATTGTTAATGATTAACGGAAAATAAACTAATGGAACATAACCAGAGTTTTACTTCTAGCAATTTGATAAACAAGCATTGCCTTCATGGTTATAAAAATAGGTTGTATGTTAAATTACTTCAAACAAACTTACCAGGAATTAATGCCATTAAAACCCTGCACATTTCATCAAAATCGCGGTGTATTTGCTTTGCTTTCAAATACTTTAAGTGTTCTTCTCTGCCCCAAACAAAATCGGAATCCTTTTCTTGTTGCCTTCTCTTGCTGTCTTCTTTAGAATGTTTAGTAACAGTGTCTGTGCTTGCCTTGACGGGCTGTAATAATACATTTTAAATTGTATATAAAACATACATTTGTAGGCCTTTCAGCAGACCGTACCTCAAAAAACGGATGATGATAGAACGAGATAGATATTAATTGCTATACGGTTCTTAGTACGAAAATGCATGAGTCAGCTCTGGATTGTTCGACTACATTCAAAAATCACGTTTAAATTCCTATATTATGTATTCTACGAATTTCAATTTTACACAGAGATTGTATATTACATCTATTAAATTATTATATATGTATATTATTTTAAAGTACTTGCCATACTAGTCACATCATGAGATGAACTTTCAACCAAAAGTCTCTCATAAACTTTAACTTCATCTGATAAGGCTGTTTCTTCTTCTAGTAAACAAGATAGTTGATTTTCTAATTCAAATTTGCATTTCGCAATGTGGTGTTGCAAGAAAATCATTTCCTTTTTCATTCTTTCTAAATCTGTGAAAATAAAGACACAATAAAATAATTATACCGGGTGTTCGATAAAAAACGCCCTTCGTCATAACATTGTTATTTATTAACCAATTTGAATTTAAATGGCCATTCAATTTGTTTTTTTAGTATTATTATTTTCTATCTATTGTTTTATTAAATACGTATAATACAAGTGTATTTAATATGTACTAAAGGGAATTATACAGGGTGTCCCGTTAATGTGGGGAAATGGCTGGACCATAGATTCCTGGGGTCAAAATATGATGATTTAACACAATTTATCTATATCCAAAAATTTACGGTTAGGCCGGAATTTGTCTTCAAAGTTTTAAAATTTTTTATTTCTTTTGTTTATAACAATTGAACGCTTTATTCGATTTGAATGAAATTAATTATTAATAACTACCTTAGTATAATACATCATTTAAGTTATTATGGACATTAGTGATTAAAAGGAAATATAGAAAACAGTAGTACCACCACTTAAAAACTAAAATATTTTTTTATTAGTGCATCCAATAAAAAATTAAAAAATACTGCTTAAAAGAGAATTTGATTTTAAAACTTTGATATCTTGTACGGTTTTCGCACAAAAAAATAAAATATATTTTTTATCTAGTAAAAACAAAATCTAGTTTTCCATCAAATCGAAAATATATGTTTTTCGTGGCCGTATTTGTTTAAAAAATGTAAATTATGTAAAATAATAATTACTGAGAGTCTTTAAAACATGTATTGTTAACTTTATTATAGTTCATAAATATTCACATTTGCAGCAAACAGATTTCTTGCTGGTATTAGGATATTGCGAAGAAAATTGTTTAATAAGTGTTAGATGGTATTTTGATTTATTGTATCAATTAATATTATTTAATTTTTATTCAATTGAATAAGTTCATTTACTTATTAATGAGTGCAAATCTGCATACTATACTCATATTTTATTTTTTTGTGCAAAAACCGTAAAAGATATCAAATATTATTAAGATACAAAATAGTTTTAAAATTAATTGGTCTTTCAAAAAATATTTTTTTAGCTTTTATTGGATGCACCAATAAAAAAATATTTTAGTTTTTAAGTGGTGGTACTACTGTTTTTCATACTTCCTGTCAATCACTAATGACCATAATAACTGAAATGATGTATTATATTACGGTAGTTATTAATAATAAATTTCATTCAAATCGAATAAAGCGTTCAATTGTTATAAACAAAAGAAATAAAATTTTTGGGAACTTTGAAGACAAATTCAGGCTTAACCATAAATTTTTGGATATAGATAAGTTGTGTTAAATCATCATATTTTGACCCAAGGAATATATGGTCCAGTCATTTCCCCACATTAACGGGACACCCTGTATAGTACAATTTAGGGAATTTCAATTAACAATTTTGATCAAATAGATCAATAAAATAATATAGTTTGTTGTTACCAAACATCGTATGCAATAACATCGAAGTTGTATTTTATTTGTATCAGTAATGGCCTCCCTCAAGTATAAATCATATTGTAACAATTTTAAGAAGCTGTACTAGTTTTAATAAGAAAATATATATTCCAAAATAAATATCTTTTAGCAATAAAATACTTCTGTAAAATAAACTTTAATTAATAAAAAAAAGTTTTTTTTTAAAATATGAAGTGACATCTATTCTATAATTAAATATAGTTTATATACAACACTGCACTGTGAAATAAATATAATTTGCAGTTAATGCTTGTTGTGTTACACTCTTGATGGAAACAAATATTAATATTAGGTGAAGAGTAAAACTTGTTTTGTTCCAAAATGGAATTCCATTAATATAAATATTAATTTAACTAACAACTTGAGCAACTAAACAATAATTAATGGATATTTTTTTCTTTCGTAGATTTTACTTACCTCGTACGTTGTAATCTTCGCCTAATTGTAATTTAATTCCTTCTAAAGAATTAAGTAGGTTTGAAACTTGTTGTTCTAAACTGGTGCAACATTTCTCTCTGAAAATATTTTTTGAATAAATTCGTAGACTAGAAAATTATCTATTGCTTCTAATTACTAATTAGTTACCGAATTACTACAGATAGTTTAAATATAAGGATAATGCTAAATTATTGGAAAAACAATTATGGACCTGTTTCTTTTAAAAAAAAGAATGCTCCTGCATTGCGAGAGGATTCCGCATCCTCTGACTCCTGGTTCCTGACTTTCCTGCTGGTCACAACGACTGTCTCCGCCTTGACTTTCACTTTCTAGGCTAATTCCTCCAGGTGTTTTGCAACCACAACTACACCAACGTCGTCTGCAAAGCCGACCGTCGTAGTTCCTCCGTAATACACGGCGTTCAACAGCAGAGAATACCTTGCCTTGCGGGACGTTATTGCCGAAATAGCTTACGATTACACACCTAATATACTAAGGAACTACCATTTCTTCCAAGGCAGCTAGCATACAATATCAATTTGCCAAGTTAAATGTGTTCCGCACATCAACGATGGCGATGGCAAAGTATTACTTGCTCGGAGGCATCCATTGGCGATCTCGTCTTCCGGAATCTGTATTGACTAGATGATAGACTCGGGATATTTCGGTGAACTATTCTGATAGCAAATGATCCTTTGGAACTCTGTCTGTGTCCAGCAGGTAAATACAGGTCGGTACATTGACGGGTCGTCCGGTGATTTATTTTCAATAGGGGAAGAGAACCAATTTCTGCTTCTTCCATCGACTAGAGAAGAACTAGGGAAGGTTCCTTCTGGGAGCCTGGTGCCTTTGAGTTTCCAATCCTGCTGCAACAACTGTTCAACTGAGATCGCTGCTGAGTCGATAGAATGGTCGGGCAGTGAGTTTTTGGTATGGATAAGTTTAGGCTAGTCTGGAAACAAGTTTCCCACTACTCTACTTTTATATGGCCTTCGCCAGAAATCAACGCCAACCGCATTACAGAGCTCTCTCCAGCTGTGCCACTGTTTCTGATTGTTTTGTTCAGGGCTTTGCGTGCCTCCTGCAATTTCGATAATGATAGATTGATGATCACTACGCGCACGTTTCAGATAAAGTCCAATACGACCACACTTCTCCTGTTCGCGCTTACTAGGACATAAACGCTGTACACATAAATGCCCTTTACCCTGATCCAGAAGTATCTAGCTCTTGAAATATCGGGTGTTTCTTCGATAAAAGTCATCTCTTTCCTCCGAGTTACTCACTGAATCGCTTAGCTTCTGGGAAATGGCGTCCCACACCTGGATAGTAGCAGCGGACGTCCCTAGCTCCAGCAGCAGGTTTCCGTCGACGTTTATCTTCACGTTTGTTACACATTATCATTCAGGGACGAGTCGTCCATCAGTTGCCTCAGGATATCTGCGTAGGATGACCTTCCTCCGATTTCGCGACAATAATGTGGAAGCGCAAAAAACGTGGTTTGGAAGATTTGCATTTCTTCAACCATCTGCCAATCCATCCGCGCCTGGGGATATCCGTTTTACAAGTTACATAGTTATTTTTTCAGTACTTTGTACGTGAGGGTTGGCCGCAAAATGGCTCATTAATCCAGTTTCCTGAGGCCTAGCTAGAATATATGGACGGATTAACGCTCGGCCGGGGCTACACAGGTTCCCTTTTCCCTGTTCAGTTCGTATATCTTGATCAAAGCTCGAAGGGGATCAACCCCTTACTGGCTTTTTTATCCTCATGAGGGGGTGGCGCTTAGCGTCCCTGCACTGCGATCTCCGTGGTCCTTTTATGCACCTCCGGATTTTTTACTCCCTGTGTACTCCTGTGTTTTCTATGAAGTCCAGGAGTTTCTGCTAGGGGATGCTCTTTAGCTGTGCTACAGGAAGCTTCCTTCCCGAATTTCATAGCATGTTGTCATTTATATGCTTCGCATGGTCACAGAGGGTGTTAGGGAGTTTCCTCTTCTTCCAGACACTCACGGCATAGGGGGCTTTTTTCAATTCTCATCCTATGTTTGTGCTTATTCAGGTCACAGTGCCCAATCCTATGATTTTTCTTAGTTTCAATCTGCCGAACCATCTAGGAAGAGTCGCGTATGCCTCATTCCCTTTTGGTAATGCCATGTCTTTTTGTGCTCCTCTGCTAGCTTGCGTCGGATTATTTCTATTCCGGTTTCATAGGATATACTGAGAGCAGGTTCAGGTCCTATGAATTCACCTGCTGTCCCTTGTTTGGCCAGCAAGTCGGCCCCCAGATTTCCAATAATTTCTTGGTCCTTGGGTATCCATACTAGCTGTGTTTTTCTTGTTGTCGCCAGTTCGTTCAGCCTGTTTATTCAGGTCATAATCAGCCTGGGCTGACCTATCGGCGAGGCTAGCGCTTTTAGGACTGCCTGGCTCTCCATCATAATGGTAATTGGTCCTTTGTTATGTCCCAACTCCATTACGCAATGAACACACCAATCAATATTGGCTATTTGGGCCTGGAAGATGGCGGCATGTTTCCCCAGAGCAACCACGATTTGTTTGTTCCGGATGCACCCCCTATAGATTAGTATTTTTGGCCCCGTCTGTATACCAGATCATTCCCGGGTATGTTCCATTTGTCCATTCACTCCGCTGTGGTATGATTGTTTTGAATCTGCAGGATGGGTGCACGATTTTAGTGAAATCGGACTTCAATTTTAGAGTCTCTTCTTTTTGTAGTACTTTAAATGTTACTGGTCTTGATGATCACACATTTAAAGTGTGTTCATTTACGTGCATCCTATAGGCTGCCTGTCTAGCTTCCATCATAATATACAGGGTGTCTCAGCGTGCGCGCCGAGTAGCTTTACGGCTAAACGGTTTATTTTTTTCAAAATCCGTTTTCGCAGGAGTATGTAGGTGTATTGGGACCACATTTTAAAATTAGTTTTAAATATACAGGGTGTCCCATAAAAGCATGGCGTATCATAGTTATGTTTTTTCTTATGGAACACCCCATATTTGATATTTTTTTCAGATTCTACATCAAAAATAAGGGTAACTTTCATTATAAGATCATATGCCTAAACCTAATAATTTCTGAAATATTTAAACAATTTTGGAAAAATTGACGTTTCGAAAAAAAATTATATCTTTCAAATAGGTGAATGAAAACAAATGAAATTTTGTGTCAGTATATTAGACTAATGGGTGAATATTTTAGGCCATTTATAGGAATTTTAAATATTAAGATGTTTTGATAATTTAATGTGTCTACAGAAACACATTCAAGGTCAAATTTCGTGCTTACTTTAAATGGAACACCCTATATCTAATAAACCTATCTTGTAGCAAATTTTATTATCTTTCAAAAAGTATAAAGGTATTCTATACCTGTTACTTATAGTTTTCAAGATATATCCATTTTTGTTAATTTTCGACATAATAATTATTAGTATCAATTATTGCAATAGTCAGTTAACACAACCAATGATTTTCGAGATATTTCCAAATTAACACACTAATTGAATAATTTATTTACACATATGTACATGATTACGTAATATCGTCTTAGAATTTCAAAAAACATAACGAAAAACAACAAATGAAATTAACAAAATAATAACAACATTATTTTTTTATAACAAATTTTCAAAAATACCACCATCGCACTGAATGCATAATTCAATTCTTTTTTGAAACGATAGTTTAACATTTCTTAGCATATTGGGTGTTATTGATCTAAATGCATCCTTAATTCTGTCCTTCATGTCTTCAACAGTTGTGGGAGGAGTGGTGTATACTTGATTTTTAATATACCCCCATAAAAAGAAATCCATGGGGGTTAAATCAGGGGATCTAGGTGGCCAAGCTACGTGACCTCCTCTTCCAATCCATCGCCTATTAAATATTCTATTTAAATATTGACGAACCGCCAATGAAAAATGAGGTGGCGCACCATCGAGCTGTAACCACATGTTTTGGCGAATATTCAGTGGAATATTCTCTAATAATAATGGAAATTCTTCTTGGAGAAATTGTAAAAATATGGGACCATCCAAGTATCCATCGAAAAAATGAGGTCCAATGACGTAATTACCCAAAATGCCTCCGAATACATTAATACTCCAACGATGTTGTCGATCAGTAATTTGAAATTTGTGGCAATTTTCGGTGCTGCAATAATGGCAGTTACGTCGATTAAAAGATCCGTTATTATTAAAAGATGATTCATCCGTAAATAAAATATTATTCAAAAAATCTTCATCATCGCCACTTTTATTTAAAACACATAAACAAAAATCTAACCGCTTCTCGAAATCCGCATTATTCAGATGCTGGTGAATTTCATAGTGATATGGGTGGTATTCATGTTTTTTTAATATCCTTGATATGCTCGCCTTGCTTAACCCAGTCTCACGAGCTACTATACGTGTACTCGTGCTAGGATTATCTATTACAGAAGTAAGTACCTGTAATTGTGTCTCCTCGTCCTTAGTTACAGTGTTGAAGTTCGTTTTTTTCAGATACTTGACACTGCCTGTGGTTTTAAATATATTTAAAACTTCCTCCAATGTCTTCTTATTAGGATGTCTCCTATCAGGGTACCTTTCGCGATATACTCTTTCCGCTAAGAGACAAATTTCATAACATTCCCCTATTATTAGGATCATGTTAATTCTTTCGTTTAAGGAATATTTCATTTTTGCGGTCGTTACAAATGATTCGAATGTGTCAACTGACTTTGTTTATAAACAAAAGCTACACACTAGCTTATTGCAATAATTGATACTAATAATTATTATGTCGAAAATTAACAAAAATGGATATATCTTGAAAACTATTAGTATTAGGTGTAGAATACCTTTATACTTTTTGAAAGATAATAAAATTTGCTACAAGATAGGCCTATTAGATATAGGGTGTGCCATTTAAAGTAAGCAAGAAATTTGACCTTGAATGTGTTTCTGGAGATACATTAAATTACCAAAACATCTTAAAATTTTAAATTACTACAAATAGTCTAAAATATTCCCCCATTAGTCTAATGTACTGATACAAAATTTCATTTGTTTTAATTTACCTATTTGGGAGATATGATTTTTTTTCCAAACGTCAATTTTTCCAAAATTGTTTAAATATTTCAGAAATTATTAGGTTTAGGCATATGATCTTATAATGAAAGTTACCCTTATTTTTGATGTAGAATCTGAAAAAAATATCAAATATGGGGTATTCCATAAGAAAAAACATAACTATGATACGCCATGCTTTTATGCGACACCCTGTATATTTAAAACTAATTTTAAAATGTGGTCCTAATACATCTACATACTCCTGCGAAAACGGATTTTGAAAAAAATAAACCGTTTAGCCGTAAAGCTACTCGGCGCGCACGCTGAGACACCCGGTATAGATGTAGTGGTGGTAGCGATAATATGTGTTCTCTGGCTGCTGTGTGCATTGTTCTCATTGCCCCAGTGATCAGCAAACACGCCTGCCTGTCTTTGTACTTTTCAAGTTTTACTGCTTCGCTTTTGGTTTGGGTCATTTCTCCCCAAACGAGCGCCGCATATAGCCATTTGGTCATACTGGGTCTCCATCCCCATATGCGTTGTAGCATTTCCCGGTCGTAAAAAGTCCTCTCATGGCCCTTTTGCTGATGTTCTCTAGGTGGAAGTTGAAGTTCAATCTGGTATCAAGTATAACCAGTAAATATTTTACTTCATTTTTGGTTGGACTTCAATTTCATACATACGTAGTGATTTTATGTCATCGGTTTTTCGTCTTCTAACGAAGGAGACGATCGCCGTTTTGACCGGGTTTACAGTTAACCCTTCATTCCTGCACAATCTTTCTACGGTACTTAGTGCCCTCTGCATCAAGTTTGATATAGCTGGCCTTACACTGCAACTACCACATCGGCGGATGTAGATCACAACTCTTATAAGTCCTGCAGCGCAAAGCGATCGGTGTTTGTTCTTTCTCGGACTGTCTTACCTCCCAGTGTAGAGGTTCGTGTGAGGTATTTTATTTCCCTTCCATATCCCTTGTGGTGTGACGTGGTCCTTCCGCCGCGCCGTGTGTATCTGTGTGTATGTAAATGATCTTCGGCCCCATCACTCTAAAGCACCATTAATTGTATCCAAATGGTGAATGGTACCGGTCACCCATCCAATTGATGACCCAAAGTAACGCTGCTGCACTCTCACTAATGCTAGTTCGGCAGCAACCGCATGCGCCCACCTCCGACGTGTTAGAATAAACTATTAATTGCTAGAATTTAATTCCTCTGAGCTGGACCGTTACCTCACATTACAGTAAGAATTAAAACTTAAAACAACTACTCACGGTACTAAAGCACCACCGGACATTAAATTGTATAATTTATATCTCGTGAAATCACAGATTTTACAGACACGTGTTTCGCTAAATTATAGTTTCTCACTGTAGTTATGCCAAAAAACTCGTAATTCTTACAAGGCTCAGGTCAGATTTAAGTAAATCAGTTCATCGCCTTTATTCTACAGGGTGCGGCAACATAAGTTCCTTTTTTTTTTAAATATGTGCTAATCAGTTGGTTGATCATAGTAGCGGAGTGCTAGTGATCTCGTTCGAGAGGGGGCACTATAAAGTTTTATTCCGACAAAGTTCAGTCGCTTTGGAACAGTGAGGAACGTTCGTTTGCCGTTGAGGCTTACTTTTCGAGTAGATGTTTTGTGATCGCAACCAAGCGCGCCTTTCGGAATCGGTTTAATTTAGCCTCGCTACTTTCAAACAAACTGAAAGTGCGACAAGACGAAGAACTGGAGACTATCAGCTGAGAACATTGAGACAGTGAGAGCTTCAGTATTGCACGACGCTCTGCGCGTAAACACACGTCTGCCTTTGGACTTTCCGATTGTTCTATGAGGAGAATTCTTCATAATGATCTTGTTTACCAACCTTACAAGATGGCGATTGTACAGGATCTTTCTCGTAGTCGTTCCTGAGGACGCTATTGTTTTTTTTTAGTGATGAAATCCATTTTCAGTTGTGTGGACCCGGCAATTAACAAAACATGCGCGACTGGGCTGACACCAATCCTCGGGAATTGCATTAAAGGCATTTGCATTCACCTAAACTCATAGTGTGATGTTCAATTTTCTTGGCAGGAATTATTGGTCCTTGGTTCTACGAGGAAAATAAAATTGCAGTGATAGTGAATTCCAACCGGTATGTTACAGGATATTTTTCTTCCACGGCTAGATGAGTTGGAACCAAATGTCCCCTGGTTCCAACAAGACGGTGTAACGGAGCACACACTCTCAGAGCATCTAATCTCAATTAGGGGCGATTTGGAGTGGCCGTACCGGTCTCCCGATTTGACCCCTTGTGATATTTTTCTATGGTTTTTTTAATACCTTGTTTATGTGAACCGTTCAAGTACGCTACAAGATTTGAGGACCTGCTATACTGGCAAGAGTCACGGCAAACGCCACAAATAGGTTTACTCAGTGTATGGTGAATAGGGAACGTCAGGTAGGTGTAAAACAAAACTTTATGTACCATATATGCCTACATTATAAAAAATGGTGATGTGGCCATCATAGTACTTTCCCTATATTTTACTCGAAAACTATGAGGTGTACGCAAAAAAGTTATTCTTAATAATTTGTGCACTTTTGAATTCTCTACAATTATTTGTTATATAAATTTTATGTAACTCCAACAGTTTATTAGCAATTGGCAAAAAACATCAAAATTTTCAATTTTTATTTTTTTTCTCAAAAGTTAAGAATTTTATGAAAAACATGTTCGAATAAAACTTGTTCAGTTTTTCATTCCCTTTAACTTTTGTTTGAATCGTTTTTTTTAATTTTTCATATTTACAAAAATATCGCGAAAAAACCGAAAAACGCCTCGAGTAAACATCCACCGGTCTATGAATGTTCACCAAAAGCTTTTCAGTTCCAGTTTTTAACGATAAAACCTTAAGTTTGAAGTTTCATCTCAAACAGATAATTCGTTTTTGAGATACAGCGCCCACCGACAGACACACAGACACACAGATAGACACACACACAGACAAAAAAAAAATTTTTTTTCCAGAAATTAGTGTTTTTGGGTTCACGGGACCCCAAAACGGATATTTCCGCAAAAAAAATTTTTGGAAAAAAAATCACGAAAACAATGGTCCCCCTATTGTATACAGGATGGGCCACGAATAACGACCATTAAAAGTTTACGGGGTTCCTGCAAGAGGAAAAATCTGAAAAAATTCAACATTGTACGGTTGATGGAAAATATTTTTGACTTTCTATCACTTCCGGTTGTACCGGAAATGGCTACCAACTTTGTTATTTTAAATGGAACATACTGTATATTATTTTATTTTTAAATTCCTTGTTCGATTGCCTACCTCTCCATATGGGTTTATGTCCACTTAACTTTTACAGTTTTTGATTTAAAAATTTATTTGTCAAATATTAACCTCAAATAGGCGTTTAGAAAAATGCCTATAACTTCTAATAGGTACAAGATAGACACACGTGCGGCATCTTGTTTTGTACCTAATCGATTCCTCTACAACGGAAAAAAATTGACATGTGTCAATTTTGACAGTTGGTATTTCAAAAATATCAATATTTCAGCGCCCACTTAAAAACATCATATTTCAATTTTTTCAAATGGAATGACCAATATTTTATCTTACAGGGTGATTCGAAAAATAATTTGCGACAAAAAAGTATTATACATCACCATATCTAGAGCCAGAAGTTTTTAAGTTATTTCGAAATTTATTTCCTCTCACATTTCAATAATTCCTGCTATATTCACAGAGGCACTATAGTAGGCTTCTGTCAATATTTATTAAATCGAATTAGGACAATTCGTCCGAATATTATTAAAATGAATAGTTATCCCCACAAATAAAACTGAAGCGAGAAGACTGGAATAAAATAATTTTTAAATAAGTAATTAAATGCAGGAACTGAAAAAAGTTGTCAGAAAAAAAATTATAACAATTGTTCAAAACGATAACCATTAACATGTAAACACTGTGCAGCACGTGTTGCGTCACCCTCTTATGTTGCTCGCCTAATTTTTTCTGAATGAAGATTCCGCGAATGCAGCTCGCACCCTTTCTTCCAATTCTTCTCGGGTATTGTCGGCATTTGCATAAACTTTATTTTTTATACGACCTCAAAATATATGTGGATTTTCAATTGACACACATGTGATTGTTTTTTCTATTGAAAATACCTTCATGAGAGAAACTTGATTCGTTCGTCCAAATTATATTAATTTTAAGCGACAACAACTCACAAAAATCAATCCTGTTCTCTGCATATTGAGAAAATAATTCTTGCACCAAATTATATTTATAATTATGCATCCGATACATTTTCCAAATTCTTTGGAGTGGGGTTCTGCTTACTCTCAAATCCTCCTAGCAACCTGATGCGCGTTGATTTGCTTGAAAATAAGTCAAAACATTTACTTGAATTTCCTCATTCTCGGTTATTAGCTTTGGTTGATTTTTTTCTGCGTTTTGTTTTCCAAATAGTAGAAAATTTGACACCAGTCTTCGAAACCTTCTTCTGTCCATCGGCGGTAAGTGTGGATAAGTTTCGTTGAAAGTTTTGCAAGCTCTCTCAACAATTCTGTTGCACTGGCCATATATGATACATAAATTCATAATTTCTTTATTGGTATAGGTATTCATTTTATTATTACTCGAAAGAAGCGTACACAAATATTAATACGTTGGATTCAACAAATATTGACAGAAGCCTACTATAGTGCCCGTGTAAATAGAACAGGAATCATTCAAATAAAAATTCTGAGAGGAAACTAATTTCGAAATAACTCAAAAACTACTGGCTCTAGATATAGGGATGTATAATACTTTTTGTAGCAAAAGGTCTTGCGAATAACACTATGAGATAAAATATTTGTCATTCCATTTGAAAAAATTGAAATATGATGTTTTTAAGTGGGCGCTGAAATATTGATATTTTTGAAATGCCAACTGTCAAAATTGACACATGTCAATTTTTTTCCTTTGTAGAGGTATCCATTAGGTACAATACAAGATGCCGCTCATGTGTCTATCTTGTACCTACTAGAAGTTATAGGCATTTTTCTAAACGCCTATTTGAGGTCAATATTTGACAAATGAATTTTTAAATCAAAAACTGTAAAAGTTAAGTGGACATAAACCGATATGGAGAGGTAGGCAATCGAACAAGGAATTTAAAAATAAAATAATATACAGTATGTTCCATTTAAAATAACAAAGTTGGTAGCCATTTCCGGTACAACCGGAAGTGATAGAAAGTCAAAAATATTTTCCATGAGGAGATCGCAATCAACCGTACAATGTTGATTTTTTCAGATTTTTCCTCTTGCAGGAACCCCGTAAACTTTTAATGGTCGTTATTCGTGGCCCACCCTGTATACTATATAGGGAAACTAAAAACAAATAAACATTTTCTGATTCATACAATAGGTTTTATTAAGTTTTGAAAAAAGGGAGTTATGTTGCCGCAGCCTGTATAATATTCATCGACTCCTTTGGATTTTTTTTGCAATGCATTACGACAACCATGTAATTGGTACTTTTAATATAATCCAAATAAATAATACAAAGATAATCAAAGTTACATGATTTCTATTCCTTTTTTATGGTGGTAATAATACTACAGATTGCAAAGCGTCCATATCTCATCAAATTTGTGATAAATGGATATCCGAATTTTATAAGTATAGAAAATTAGTATACATATAACTAATATATATTGTTTAGTTATATTTATATGTATATAATTTCTCATGAAATTACATTATCATAAGTTTTCGCTGTATTGTTAACCGTATGGATCTATTGCAAGAACTTAAAAACCACTCACTCCCTGCCATTAATACTAGGACCCCTTATATTTATTGGTTTGTTGATGACACTATCTGAACATCCGACCAAACTTTATACAGGGTGTCCCAAAATAAAGTTTATATTTATTTAGATTTCTACGTGAACGCAATGAGTGCTAGGGGTGCGAGGGGTGTATCAATCGGTAGTCTAGCTCCTGGAAATTTAGTCGCTATGGAACGTTTCTCGGAAGCGAAACATGCGTGCGATAGTTTTATAAAAAATCTGATTCAACGACTGCAGCGGACAAAAGTTTTCGCCACTTAAATGGAGCGCCAAGCATGCCTCTCATTCAAAAAATGGTGACTAAATGAAGAGACCGATACAACATTGGAAAAACCAAAAACGGGTCGACCAAGATCATCAAAAACGGCAGAGAACGTGGATAGTGTTTTCCAGTCCGTTCGTAACGTTCCGAACATTCCAATTCGGAAGCGTACAAGCGCTTTAAATGTGCCTAGATCGTCATTTCACCGTATTATGCACAAAGGCTTAAAGCTGCACTTCTATAAAATTCAATTGGTACAAGAATTAAAGCCCCAGGATGCCGATCAAAACGATGCCCTCGCAAATTGATCTCCAGGAGGTGGCATAAATTGGCCTTTACGCAGTCCAGACTTTTTCTTGTGGGATTATCTCAAATCTAAAGATTACGCTAATATTATCTAAATATCCATCACAACGTCTACCTGCCGAGCCGCCATTAGATATAAATTCCCAAATTGAATAGTTTAATAAAGAATAAACACATTTCCGATAGATGGCTTACTTTTTTAATTCGCCCCCTAAATATAAACTTTATTTTGTGTCAGCCTGTATTTTGCCGATGATTTTTTTTATGAAAGTTTAA
This sequence comes from Ontholestes murinus, assembly GCA_963969525.1. Lineage (NCBI taxonomy): Eukaryota > Metazoa > Arthropoda > Insecta > Coleoptera > Staphylinidae > Ontholestes > Ontholestes murinus. The sequence goes on along the minus strand of OZ018397.1, from coordinate 28,115,251 downwards.
AGAAAGGTTGTGTTTTATTAATTAATTAAGATTACATTTAGGTAACTCATAGAGTCAGCAATCAATTATTTGAATAAGCATCTCAAGATCATAACAAAAACTTGAATTATAGAGAAGTCAAACTTTTGAAAATCGGCAACTTTAATTATGTATGTTACTAATATTTGTAAATATTGCTACTGTAAAAAAGTCATTTCGGGCAAATGCATTTGTGTGTGTTTATGACATTACTCTTTAAAAAACAACTTACCGCTCTATTTGTATGTTCCTCTTCAGTTGCACCAAAGAGTTATCAATTGTAGCGAAAATCTTTTCTTCAAACACATCACAAGATTTTTCCAAAATATTCGCCGCATTTTTCAATTTATATAACTCTGAAAACTTTGTTTGCATTGTAGAAAGTATAATATTTGTTTACGCTTGAATATAGCAATAGCAACTCAATACAATTGATGTACAACAAATAATCAATATAGGTATAAAAAACAATTTATTATTATATGAGTATTATCAATGTAATTTTATACGAGTTGTGAATAAAACATGGTTTTAAACTTTCTTGCAATACATATTATTTCTTGGAATAGGAATAACTAAAAAGCTAAATATGAATCATTTAATAACGTTGATAGCACTCATAGACAAACGATTTATTGATACTTATAATTTGTATGTTAATAATTCTGTTTCCGTTACACAATGTATCGTATAATAATAAATACATAATAAATAATTGTATAAAATATTAAAGTGTTCCATTTTTCCATTATCTTTCTAGATCGTCAACTCAAGGTACGATGCGCAAACTATAGAGGTCATGGAACTGGAACATAAAAAACCCGCGAAATGATGAATATTAAGTGGTCAATAATTGTTCAAATCAATATTACTTATAAAATTTGTTTTTTTTATATCAAACCTGCAAATAATTTGAAATATATTTTAAATTTGGCAGGGTTAAATTTTCTTGATCAAATTTCTACTTCTGCAACCTTTCTGATTAGGCTAATCAGATTAGCGCCACTTGGTAAAACAAAAATTTACATTAAGTTGGCAATCTGTAACGGTAAACTTTGTTAATCTTATAATTTCTATGGTTTTAATATCAATTATTTAAAATCGAGCTTGCTGCATATTTATAATCATACGGAGAAAATTAATGTTTTAGGAAAATTTAAATTACAAGTTTTTACTTTCATCTGGAGGTTGTTTTATTTCAATGCAATTAAAATTGTTTACAAATTTAAAAAAAATAAAGATATAATTATAAAAATATATTAAATTATCCAAATTATTATTATATAATTAAGAATTGACTTGTAATAGTGAAAATTATTTAAATGGTACAACAGTGTAAACTGTCATATGGAATTGACGCTGCCTTCAGATGATGTTTTAGGTTAAGTTACTAGTGTCCGGTGTTTAAATTATTTTCCAAAAAATGTTTTCCAAAGCACGACTTCTTAGCAAAACTGTTACATTAATGAGGGTGAGTTTCTTTAGCTCTTTATCATAACATTAGTTCTAAAAATTGTATAAACATTGCAGCAATCTTCAATGCCTATTTCTAACCCTATAATACAGCAATTGATTAGACATCGATCCTCAACACCTCTTAACACGATCGTCATGTTTGTGCCTCAACAAGAAGTATGTATTTAATATATTTATTATTGTAATAAGAATTTTTCAATTTGTTTTTACAATTTTGTTGATTTATTTTAACCACTTCCCGCATACGCCTGAGATATCTCTTTCAAAAATATATTTAATTATAAAATTGTAAAAGAAACAAAACATTATTCCAACTATGAAATTAGAAAGGACTATCAATAGTCCTTCAACATATTTATCACTTATTTGAGTTATTAAATTATTCTATCATTATTAGACAACTATAAACTCATTTTTATTTCAGGCCTGGATAGTTGAGCGTATGGGTAAATTTCATAGGATATTAGAGCCAGGTTTGAACATTTTAATACCAATCATAGATCGTGTGAAATATGTACAAAGCCTAAAAGAAATCGCCATTGATGTTCCCAAACAGAGTGCCATCACTTCTGATAATGTAACATTAAATATAGATGGTGTTTTGTACCTCAGAATCGTTGACGCTTATTTAGCTAGTTACGGTGTTGAGGATCCAGAGTTCGCCATAACACAATTAGCACAGACGACAATGCGTTCAGAGCTGGGAAAAATTTCTCTCGATAAAGTTTTTAGAGAAAGGGAAAATTTAAATGTTTCCATTGTGGATTCCATCAACAAAGCCAGTGAGGCCTGGGGAATTACTTGTTTGCGTTATGAAATTCGTAAGTGTTATTCATTTTAGGTGTAAGGTGATTTGGTAACAACAAATATAGTCTGATAGGAATAATTAACCTTCTAATTAACATAAAAATGTTTCAACACAGTTTAAGTGAGAATTTAATTCATCTATTAGGAATACTTTTAATATGAAATAAAGACTGACAGATTATTAACATTTCAATTATTATAGTTTTTTAAGGTGAACCAAAATATTTAATTTAATGACAATAATCTATATGGTATAATTATTTTAAAAAATACTTGCAGAATATGATATTATTTATAATTCAATTTTAAAAAAATCTCTAAATTCAATTTTCACATTAATCAAATAAATTTATTGTTCACATGAAACTAATTTCAAAATATTTATTTGGTACATATTTTACTTACACTTTAGACAATTTGTAGGAAATAGGTTTCATTGATTATGAATATTATATGAATGTATACATTGTTATTATAATATTGTGTAAAACCTTTCTTTTAAATTAGTTTTTATGAAAAATATTTATCTGAAAACTTGCTAAGATATCTTATAAAAATAACCAAAATATACAGATAAATAGAGATATCTGCTTTTAGGTGATATAAAACTTCCGTCTAGAGTTCAAGAAGCCATGCAGATGCAGGTTGAAGCGGAACGAAAGAAGCGCGCCGCTATTTTGGAATCAGAGGGAGTGCGTGAAGCGGATATAAACGTTGCAGAGGGTAAAAGGAAAGCACGCATTTTAGCTTCCGAGGCTGAAAAACAAGAGCACATAAATAAGGCTGCTGGTGAAGCTTCGGCCATGCTGGCTATTGCAGAGGCAAGGTCAGCAGGTCTTAAGTTAGTTGCTGGAGCACTTGGAGAGAAATTGGGTTCAAATGCAGCTTCATTAAGTATAGCAGAACAGTACGTTCAAGCATTTAATAAGTTAGCTCGGACTAATAACACGTTAATATTGCCATCGAATGCCGGTGACATTTCTTCCTTAGTTGCACAAGTATGTATCTTTTTTCCTTAATATAAGAGTTAGGTTAATTTGATAAAATGGAAATACAAGATTTACTTTTTATAATTTTATAAATTTTACAGTAATAAAAAAAAAAATTGAATGATAGTGCAACATTTCTATATTTCTTTAAATACTATGGCAGTCATTCAGTTTTTATTTCATGTTTATATATCACAGTAAAAATTTATAACATTGGATTATCATTAAGAAATTATCTTTTTATACTACCATTATAATGTAAAGTATCATAATATTAATTAAACACAGATAAGATAAATAAATATACACATCATGGTAAATGTAAAGTTTTATGAATTTGAATATAAGTAATTAAATTATTGCATATACTTTTAAAGTAATTAATTACAGTGTTGTTAATATATTTGTTTATTGATACCTATTTTGTTTCAAAACAGGCAATGTCCATTTATGGTACTGTGAATCAGAACCAGCAAATTTTGCAAAATGAACAAGCGAGATTAGCTGCAAAGGATGTCAATTACAACTGCGATCTGCCACAGAAGAAACTGACGACGGCAAAGGACGATTTAGCAGAGTTCTTTAGTGACGAGGAGGAAAGGGCCAATCATAGAAGTACCGAGAAGCATAATGTTAAAGATAAATAAAAATATATTTGTATGTTACAGTAGAACGGCTTACTAAAGAAAAAGAATGCCTCTCCAATATTCCTCTCACTTGAAGATTTGTCAGTATTAAGGATAATGTGGGAATAAAATTGTAATGCTTAAGTTCATTCGATCTATTTCTGTTGAAGTTATCTTAAGAATAACATTTCAGATTCACTCGATGGAAATAAAGAAGTGTACTTGTTCTTGAAAAAATATTTTTGGTCTAATTAGATATTTATTATAATTAAAGTTGAATTTAAAAAAATAATGTATCAATTCATTGTTTAAATCATTTATGAGAATGTTATTAATATATGTTTTAATTTTTTGATCAATTTATTCTAACACTATTTCACACTATTTCTGGAATTAGGTTCTCATGTAACTTGTGAAATGTATGGAAATAATTTAATTAACACTTAATTGGGTCATTATTATCTAATTTAATTTAATCTATTAGCTTCAACGGTTATGTCATTATCAAAATCATTAAATATGCATATGTAGATCTATTCGGGCAACAGGAGATGGCATAATTGGGGTCCATATCTCATCATTGTTTTATACGAATTTAAATTTATTTCTGTTAGAATATGGCAAAACTTATTTGCTATGTATACATGCCTTATCAAAT